>BGPR01003265.1:0-59301 GCA_013235015.1 Araneus ventricosus | reverse complement strand
GACTTTTTCTTCTACTTGCACCATACTCTTCTTTTAATATTTAGCTTTGTAACATAGTGAAGAGAATCGAGTATGAAATTTGGACCTCTTCCCTTTGACCAATTTTATATACTCTATGATTTCAGTGACGTATCAAATTTCATTCATCTAGCTTGTTGTGTGTGTTGAGTACATTCACATATACATGGTGGGACAAACAGGCACAATGCGCGTTAAACGATCTTACCAATAAATAGACACAAATCTTCAATTTTTATGTAAGGATAATGTACAAAAGTTCCTCCATTTAGCTTGTTTCGTTTCTTTCTTTATCGAATTCCCATATACACGATTAGACAGACCAATTGACAGTCAATTCTTTGACAGATTCAAAATTCTATTCATTATTTATATATACAGTTCGAGTAATAAAACCATATGCCAAATTTCATTTATCCAGCTTGTTGTGCTATAGAGATATCATGTTTGCAACAGAATAGATAGACGGGCTTCCCACGGGCAGATTTCGTTTGAAACTCGACAGAATTCGACAATTTTGATGTTAAAACCATTTACCAAATTTCACCCATCTAGAGTGCATATTCAAATTATCATGTTCACAAACAGACAGACATAATTCCACAATTCTTTGTCTCTGGGGCATTTAAATCGGAGAAGTTTCATCAAAATCTAGATGTCACATTGAATTTTTCCCGGTTATCGAATTTGAATTTCATCTATTATGACAAAAGTAGAAATTCTTGCTAATGTATTTTGTTTCGTTCATGAATTTAAAACGTAAATGATTAAAATATAAAAATATGTTCTAATTCCATCCTGGACTAAACAGACATAAAAGCCTCCTATTCTTGTTGCTGAAAAATTTTGTTTAGTATGTTCATTTGAATAGAAAAATATTTGCCAAAAATTCACGTAAAATAATTTCATGTTCTCTATAAAAAGATATAAAACAGAAACGGTTATTCATTTTACCCTACTATTACGCAAAAAAGTACTATTTTATATATTATATAAAACTATTTTTATATGAAAGAAAACTTTGGTTGTTCTGAAGAAATACTTTTTATTTTCCTTGTAACAAAATTTGAATACTTTCCTTATAAATTTTGCTGTATTGTAGTCCAGCTACCCAGAGATGCTACATAGCAACTTGCAAGCAATAAAGTTTTATGGTATTTTGCAACAGGAAAAGTCATTCTAGCGTTATGAACTGCTACTTTCGGGAACATCTAGAAAATATGCTTTTATTTTTTAAAAATTAAAGAGCTATAAAAATATTTTTCGAACTCTTAGTTTATCATACGTGCTCTTTTGATATACACATGCTATTTTACTAAGGAACAATGAAAAAATGATAAGGTAATCAGTCATATCGGAGAATTGTAGAAAATGGAATATAATATTTTTAAATCTCTAAAGCATTTTTCGAAGAAAACTACATTTTATTTCAATCCTTCAACTAATAATTGAGAAGGCTGGTAAAGTTTTTATAAAAATTTTTGCTCTGGTTAAAGGCGTACATTTGAAAATGAGAACATGCGTAAAAAACAAAGAAAACATTTTTTTAAAAAAATTCAGAAGTGTAATTAAGATGCTACTAACTAAAAGTTTTGTATGTTTCGCTCATTTCATCCTTTGTGAAAATGGAATTAATTAAATCTTTCTAAATTTTCTATATTCTAATCCTACCCTCATTTACATTATTAAGCCTATTATTAACCACGTAGCAAACTCTTCATCATCTTTAAAAATTATTCTTTTCCTAAAGCTGGAAGAAATTTTATTATCCTGAATAATGTTTGAAAGCGTACTACACAGTTGTCAGACAATTTCTTTAAACGCGGAGAAATATTTGCATATATTAACGGCAACTATAACAACAACTATTTGCATTTATTAACAACTAGCGAATACTCTTTCCTTTTAACAGTAAAATGCTGATTAGAAAGTTCCCACAACTCTCATCCAACTAATCTGATTAAAACACTAAATCCTTCCCGTCGAAGACCATGTCGCACGTCATTCTTATAAATTAGGATTTAATTGCCTGTGTCCCTTTTAGCAACGAAAGTATTTTTGGCCCTATTCTTGGATTGAATCCTCTTTACCTCTGGGGTATTTGCATTAATGAAATCTTCAGAGGGAACAACTACGTTCCAATAAGACAATCAAAAGCGCAATTTATTGCCATTAGTTGAGATACTTTATTTACGGAGAAGCGCTTAATCCAATATGTATGTTCCGGTATTCGCAATCACTTTGCTTCGCCAACAAACCCTCTTCAATTTCTCCTCGTTCTTTGAAATATATATACGGCACTTTTAGACTAATTTGCTTTGTATCTTCCATTATAGGAATTCGGGAAACTGATGGTTTTAATTACCTTGCTTAAAATGATGCTCATAAAATATTGATTTTTTAATTGTCTTGAATGTTGACAAAATTTGGTAGACGTGAAATTTTGTCAGACGTGTTTTTAAAATGCAAAAGTTATTTTAAATTCGTTATTAATTTCAATTATACTATTTAGAAATTTGTAAATTGGGCTGTTTGTTACAAATTTCTAAAATCCTACTATTAAGCGATGCTAAATATTTTTATACCAAGAGTATTCGACCAAGAAAGCTCTACTTTTCTGGAACTGCAGACCGGTAGATTTTAAAACTTCCCAAGTATCTGATGTTTAACGATTATAGCAACTTTCTCATTTTAGCCACTTGTTTGTTCATATTTGCTTGTAATTCTACAAAGAAAGGCTATTGGCATATCAGTGAAAAGCCATATTTTTTTATGAGGCAATGAATAAATATTTCATATTTAATCCTGGTCAAAATAAAATATGAATCTTACGACTCCAGGCTTCAAGAATTACGTCCAAGCCGAACTCTTCCATAAATTTTCAGCGTAAAAGTTATACGATTGCAACCACTAGCAATATTATTCAAAATTATTTATTGCCAATGGCTTTTTTTGTCAGCATTAATGTTTTTGCAGCTAATAATAAGGAATAATTGGTAATTGATTCACACTAATTATATTTATTATTGAATTTGTTAAAATTATAATATTCAAAATGGTTATTGGAAAACTAAATACTTTTTGATTATCCATAATGTAAAAAAGTTTGGAAAGGTATCTCATCTACCGCTAAAGTGCAGAAATCAGTTATTCTACAGATTATCTAGGTAATGTGCAGATTAAATAGGGAGATCCGTTAAAGTGCCGAAAATTGTTTCATTTCTCAAATTACCTAGGTAATCTGCAAATTACCTAGATAATCTGCACATTACCTACTAGGCACTCGTTAAAGTGAAAATAAGATCTTTGCTGGAACAACAGCAACGTTTCTGTACACTTAAATTAATATAATGTTATCTATTTTTTTTCGATATCTAAAGAATCAAGTTAATACAATCAAACTATCAACAAATTAGTTGATATAATCAATCATTAATTAATTAAAAAACTATAATAGAAATAATCAAAAGGTTTAAAATATTATTACAATTAAGGAAATGAATTTGCAAAACATATGATAAAATTATGCTTACTTATTAGTGCATCTAAATTGGAGGGAGAGGGGGAAGGTGTAGGGAAAGGAAATGAGAGAAACAGGCGAAACCAAACTAAAAGTGGAGGGTGAGGGGGAAGGTGTAGGGAAAGAAATGAGAGAAATAAACTTTTGAAATTGAACGATACGGAAGTCGTTAATGTACACATTACCTAGGTAAAATGCGGAAAATTCCGCACGTTAACGGAGCAAATCAGTTAATCTGCAGATTAGCTAGGTAATGTGCACATTAACGGCTTTCGAGCTTTAGCGGTAACATCTCTAAGAATAATATTTTATCTTATGGCGTATTCTGATGTTAATCACGGCATGGATCATCATAATTTTGACTAGAATAATAAAGCAATATTTTCTCTGAATATCATTCAAAATATTTGTCCGATTACTAATGTGTCCATAAATGGAAAAATTCCACAAAGCGGTTTCTGCTTTATGATTGTGTTGGCTATCTACGAGGGTTGTAAATCAAGAACTGACAACGTAGTCCAGAAAGTCGCAGAAGATCGAGCATGCGGAATAAAAATATGGGAGTCGTGAGGTGGCACTGTTGTCGATGTGCAAAATTGCATAAAACAGTCGATCCAGTTAGAAGGGTGGTTGCTGTGCGGCATTGAAGTGTAGTGTCATTTTTACCGCTTTAAAGCATGTTTGCAAAAGCTGATCAGCGGTCATTCATTTGAAATCGAGGTTGCCCATGGCAAAAATGCATCTGAATGTTATCACCGATTACGAGAGGCCTGTGGCGATAATGCGTTACCGTATAGGAAAGTTATACGATGGGTCAAAGCGTTTCGTGCGGTCTGAATGAGACTGCGGATTTGCACCGCACAGGTCGATCATCCATTCTTCAACATCAGATTGACGTCTATGGACTCAACCCGTCGATGGACTGTCCGGGAATCATCCGCGAAGTTTTCTTAGTCATCAAACGGTATGGCACATACTGAAGAAATGTCGAATGTTAGGGCGCTTCGTTGCTGTCATCAACAAACAACACCTTGCCAACTGTATCCTATAGCTTGCCACATTTGGCGAAAGGTACAAAACTTTGCTGGTGATTACATTGAAGGAATGTAATGCAATTTTACTTGTAAGTTCATTATAATTTTTTTACGTATGTTGCCAGTGCTTTATTTACAATCCTCGTAATCAGTGTGAATTTTACATATGAATAAAATAACTCAGTGACATTCATGAAACATTCTCTTGCTGTTAGTTTCTTGCTGAAATATCATGATATAAGAGATGATGAGCAAAAACCATTCTTGCCTCTATCACCCCAAAGATTCTGCCACAATAGGCAATTATCCTTTGAATAAAATAAGCATTTAACTTCTGTTTTCATTCTGCTGTGCATTAAACATCGAAAATGAACTCTAGCAAAAAGCGACAAACTTTCTGTTTCCAATTTATTCCCTCTTTTCTAAACACAATAAAAAATTTTATAAACACCGAAGAACAGGCTTTAAAGGAGAGCTGTTTTCCGCCGAAGGTAATTCAGCAAAAACCTTTCAGGGCAATTTAGGCGTTAGTGCTAGGTCAAGCGAAGCGGCGTTAGAGTATTTCTCTACGTAGGCCGCTAATAATGAACGCGCTCTTCAATTTTTCAACATGGCTGAGTGCTTGCAATTAATAAACTAGGAATTTCCGAAGAATTTTCGATAAATCTTTCTTTTTTCATTCAGTTCTGAAAGAGAAAAAGACAATTCTTTTTTGTTCTCTTCTCTTGAAAGTTGGGAAGAGGTGTTTTTTTATTTATCCCAAACATTGGCTGAAACTTTTTCTTTCGTAGGATTACCCTGATTGAATGGATTCTAATGTTTTTTAAACAGGGTAGAAATTTCTTCCGCCTTTTTTAAACCCGGCATTTAGTTCTAGGTCATTTCAAGTTCAACTTCTAATACAGGTTTTTAAAGATAAAGGCTTTCTTCATTATTTGAAACTAACGAAAGAGTATTACACTCTTTCTCTTCATTTAAGCTTCGTTGCTTCTTTCTTTTATAATGCATGTTCCGATCATTTAATGAGTTAATATCAAACATTTTCAATGAAAGAAGGTAATTAAATAGATATTACGTAACTGAAAGGATATAATAAAAAATCTAGATGAAAAAATAGCTGTTAATAGGGTAGTTTAAAATTATATTTTATTTCGTGTTGTTTGATACAAAAAGTAGTCGCAGAATTTTTCACAAATTATTTTCTGTATCTTGAGGGGTCTCCCAATTCTCTATTACTGTTTTCCTATTTCTTCCTCAACTGTTAATTTTGTTTTATATGTCCATAATTATTTCTATGAGAAAAAAGTTTATATAATTTATGGATTTTATCCAATACTTTTTCCTTTACGTACTTATAAATAATGCGTTAGAAAACCTTTTTAATATAATCTTTTGAACCGTATTAGTAAGTTCCTTGACTATTTCTCTTCAACTGAACCTTCACCATCAATCTGTTCCAATCCATTTGGAGTGCTTCTTTGGAGAACTTTTCCATTTTCAGGCCATAAACTTTGGGGCTCATTAACAGGTCGGACTGCGTCTACCGCATCTACGGGCAACCCGATCCTATAGGTTACTTCCCTTCCTCACCCCTGCTTCCACAACGCGTCCCCCAGCAATGATTTCCTCATACTGACTCCCGTCCACACACATCCTACCGTTTTGGGGTTTTTGATTTTGTGAGAGAGGCTCGGTCTACACTAATTTTCATCAGTTTCTTACAATGACGAAGGATTTTGGCATCCTATGTTCCAAAAAATGAGGAGTGGATTACTGTTGAATGTCCCACTTTAAAGTGACATGTTCCTTGTCCTTAGACAAAACAAAATTATAAAACAAAAAATAAAGAATAACTATCCATTGGAACCAAAATACGGACGTATTCTTTCTGTTACTGATGAAAAATTGCACACTTGCTATAATTTTAGTGTTAAATGTTTGAAATCCGGTAGTGTGCAAAATGCCTAGACAATGTATAGAATGTATAATTTTCAAACATTATAGGTAATATTATATTTACTTTCCCTCTGCATTACATGTAATATCTAGGCACTCTATGGAATGGCAAATGATATTTAGGCAAAGTGATAAAAGAAAAATAATGAAAAGGCGTTCAATGAAAAAACTTATGACTCCTTATGATTCGTACGAGACACTTGATTCCTTCTCGGAGACACTTCGCTCTACCATTTTCAACAGCACAGCATGTGCAATGTGACTTCCGAACGACAACAGAAATGCAAAGGGAAATTCCCTCTGAGGTGAGCGTCGAATATTACACTAAAACTTCGATTAACCGTCACCGTCTGGACCAGGGCTGTGACGGATATTCGAATAGACAGATAACAGAAAATCCTTAAGGGGAGTTGGTACCCCCTATACCGCCAATGTTAAATTGACCATTTTCTATGTACCTTCTCTCACAATCTATTTTAGATACATATTTGAAATTTTTATGCAGTTTAAATAGACATTTATCTCTATACTGAAGTGAAACTCTTATATAATAGCTTGGGTTTTTTTTAACTGAATGAATTATGAATTTTTTAAAAATGACGTTTCCTAACACGATATCACCACCATTATTTTTGAATTATCAGAAAACATTTCACATCAGTATATACATTTATATGCATAAAATAGGTGGTAAAAATTCCAAGAGTTTAGATTTTGAGACAAAGGTACACGCAGTTTCAAAAGTACCATTTTGAGATAATTCAAGTTAAAGGTAAAATTCTTGTGTTACATTTATCTGTTTACATTTTTTAAAATTGTATTTTGACTTACTTCTAATATGAACACGAACAAAAGACTTACATTGTTAGAAAGGTCTTGAAATGGAGATTTCAAATATATAAAAATAAAAAAAATTGAATTTTTGAAAGTATATCGGGTATTGCCTCCCCTTATTGCATAAGTACTGATCGTTCCAAAATGCCAAGACTGGCACTTTTCGAAGATTTTACTCCGGAAAGGGGTGACAGGCAATGAGTAAGATGAGCGCATTGCCGGAGTTTTTTGTTCGGTCACGCTTAGTAAAATGTAAACATCTTCCCCTCCATTTTTATCTTTACCCCTATTTTGGTGAAATCAATTCTGGCTGGCGCATGCGTAAAAGCGCGGAGGGTTTCGGAATCCGAGAATGATTACACAGTAACGTGATTTCGCTGCTAGTTTGGGATGAAAATGAAACTAAAATCCTTTGAAAGAGAATAATACATACATATTTGTATCTAATTTTACAAAACGATCAATATTAGCTTCAATATAAGAATAGTAATGTACAGGAATGTAGTGCAATGCTATAAACCTACGTTACTTTTTAGGCGATGACGAATAACAGAAACTGACGGTTTAACGAGTGCCACGTGACGTTGGTAACGAGATTAAAGGGAGTATATTATACTTTACTGGTTTGTTTCTTGGCAACGTATAGAAAAAATGTATGAAGAATTAACTGTTTCATACTTTGTCCAAAACCACCATACATGCATTCTACACAATGCTTGCATTTCATACTTTTTAGTAACGTAAATAGCAAAACCATTCTTACTAGAATACATAAATCCATTCAGAAAGATTCAAAAGAATATTTGCCCGATTTCAGAGGCAGATTTAGGTAATTTTTTCCAATATCGTTACTTAATCGTTAAAAAATGATTTTACAAATCTTAACCTGTTTTTGAAACCATTGAAATAGGGAAGGAAATTGAAAAAAGGACTTTCTGGGTATCTTTCCGTATAACTTTCCTTCCATTATGTCCTAAAGTAGAAAGATTTCAGAAATACAGACAGATTTTAGCTCGGACATTTAAATTTAATAGCATTCTCCATAAATGCATTAGACTCGCCATTCTCAGTATGACAGAAAAATGTTTTCAAAAAGTGAAATCCTACACCGTGCCCCAGATCTTTTTCTTAAATCGGATTGCAACTCTATTTCATCCTTGACAGATTTCGTACTGACCATTTCATTTGTGAAGCTGCAAACTAAAAATGCCGAAAGGAGCTGAAAAGCGAACGATTTCGGTAAAACTGATTTCAGTCTTTCTCAGCATCCGACAACTCCTCAAAATTGCCACATTTTGTCTCCCTGTTGCTTTAACACGGCGACTTAGTCTCTACTATTAATAAAGGAGAATATGTGTGGAGGGCGCGCTCTACAGGACAGACCGCAGTACCTAGAGCTGCGAAACTTCGTACAGACATAGTTTGGAGAGTGGAAATGTGCACTTTGGGGTTATTTTTTTGAAATTTCAATTAGTTTTAATTTGTTACATCTTAAGCCAAGTTTTGAAGTTTAGCTGTGACAACTTCTGAAAATGTTATATCATAAAAATGATTTTCTCACCATATTAAAAATTAAAATAATTACCTTTTAAATGATACGAATTTAATTGCCGAGCAGTTTTTAACTTGAGACAACGTTCCTCCCATTGGGTCTCAGGAAGGAATTTGATTCACAAGCCAAAACGCCACAAAAATCGTTGTATGGGAGATCCTCTATATCTCGGTAACTACGTATGTTAAAAACATAACTAATGTCTTATTTCACAGAGAAAGAGTAACAACAGAAGTTACAAAAAAAATTGAAAATCGGAAAAGAGTCACGCGAGTAAAGTAGTCCTAAAGCTTTAACATCAGCGGCTGTTTGAAAAAGACAGCCTCCCGTCATTTTTTTGTCTAATTTCGATAAATTTTTTAAATAATTTTTGGTATATAGTTACAACAGTACTTTTCATTATTATAATGAAATTCAAATCGTTTTGATTGTTGCTACGAATATTTTATTTTGGATTTTAATTCGATTTTCGATAACTAAGATATGAAGATCTGGCGCTTTTTTTTCATATTGAATTGATTGTAATAATTACAGATCTCGCGTACTTTTTTCGTATTCAATTGATTGTAGTAATTACAGAAAAGATTTAACTTCAAAAGTAAGCAATAATGATTTTTGTGGTGGTAGTGGCAGGATGATAAGGTCTCCGCCTTAGGAAGGAGGGTTCCAGGTTCCAAATTCGATTCCACCACAAAACAGTCAAATATGTAGATCTGGTTGCCAAACGTCCTATCGCCGATTTGGAGCGGAAACTTGATGAGGGGGTGCCGTCTCAGATGTCGCAATGGCCATCTGACCATGACTCAAAGTTAGAGGTCCTTCCCAAAATGGGCTTCGTGTTGCTACAAAAAGAGGCCGTTAGTAGATTGAAAATAAGACATTTTTTATAATTCATTGAAATAAATATTATGTAATTTTTAAACCTTCGTTTGTCAAATCTACTTACAAATTGTGCAACTGGTATAAAATCAAAATTTAATTAAATTAATCAATTTACTGAAAATTAAGTTAATAGTGTAACTAAAATTGTGTGTTGTCATCGATAATGCATAATTGCACAAAATTTGAAATCTCTAGCACATCAGGAATTGAATGAAAAATCGATTACAAATTCCCATCTTTACAAACATGAAACAAGTGAAGTTAAAGAAAAGTGTTAAATAAAACTAATAAACCATTCTTTGATGCATTCGGCGGTTGTTGCTAGAGAAGAGAAATAGGATGCTCTCTTTTCGTTTCCATTTTATCGTTCTCCATTTTCCCCCACCTGTGTATGATTGCCTTTATATTCGTTTTAAATTGGTTTCCTGATGTGCCAAAGATTTGTTTTGTTTTTTCACTACACTAGAATATTTTCAACAACTTTTTAAATTATATCTTTTGTTCTTGTAAAGGTTGGTAGAATTCATTTCGATCAAACTTCCAGAGAACTTTGATAAAAAAAATAATAAAACCAAAATTCTTTCAAAAAGATATTCCACTTATGGTCCCCCTCCCCATTTCAACGCGCACTCTTTATTAAATCTTGTTTCAGTACAATGGTAATAAAAATTCACACTCCGTCTTTAAAGTGAAACACGATATTTCTGTTACTGTCTTTTACATGTCTGGTTTGTTCGAAAAACACTTCAGATAGGAAATCATGTAAATTGAAAAGAGAGAATGTAAAAGAAACATTTCTTTGAAGATGATCTCCATTTTTATGCTTGTTTTGAAATTCATTGTTTCGAATTTCAAGTTAAATCAGAGGAAATGTGTCATTTCCCAGGTAATGAGAGAGGCGGAAGAAAGAATAATATGCCGGTGGAAACTTTTCGGTATACTTAAAGCCTAGACACCAAATATAGTTCATAATATATTTAAAACAGGGTAATTGTGAGCAGCAAAATACTTTAGATGTGAACGGGAATGCTTAGATATCTGCAGTGTTTATTGGAAAGCATAGTAAAATTATTTTAATTTGTGTTATCGGAATAAAATTAATAATTCTACACTCTCCTCCATTTTCTTTTAAGAAAATTCTCGACAAGATTGGATCTCCTCGATTCTCTTCTACTGATATGATAAATATAACATAAAATGTATAAGAAAATTCTTTATACATTTTAATGAACAATATGTTTTCATGTTTCTAGAAATGCAATTTGCATGTCTTTCTTATAAATTTCGCTTCGTAGAAGTATAGTTGTATAAAATAATTAAAGAGTCACTTTTAATAATAATGTTGGCAATATTTTAGGTATAGTATATAGTTTCGAAATTTATTTTCTTGCATGGTAACTGTTACTCTTAGAAGTAGTAATTTTACAGCAGGCGTTTATAGAAAAAATTATATTCATAAAGTTCTTTCACAGATTTTTCATTGATTCAGCCCTGCTATTAAACAGAGCTCTAAAATAAGGATGGTGCACAAGATGAAAATTTCTAAAGCAATTATTTGTTATTTCTTTTAATTTTTTAATAGAATATAACGTGGTAATTTGTTATGAATCGGCAGCATATTTTGGTTCATCAATCCTCAATACAAATCTGATTATATTTCAATAAAAAAATTATGTGAATATAAGTTTCTCTAATTTTAGTTTGGTACACAAATTTAAAAAATAATGCAGGCTATTTGATGGTTTTACAAACAATTATCTTTATTTTTATGAATAACAAGTATCTCATTTCATTGCAGCTGAAATACTAAAAGTTTTCTCCCTGACAGTACTAAATAATTTTAATTACCTCGAAATCGCTAAATTTTTTATCGATAGCGATAATGCAGATATGGAAATTTTAAAATTTATATATTAAAATAATATTTCTTTAATATTTTCAAGCGCAATCATTGACAACACACATAATATAATTATAATAATGGATTAAATTTTAATTCAAGGCGCAGTATAGTCAATACATGCCTTTATTGTCAATAAACAACAGACAAAATTTTACTTGAAATACAGTTGAGTGGAAAGCCAAATTTTTATATGATTTTCTCAAAGTTAAAACTTAGAAAAATTAAAATCTTTAATCTTCCTAAAACTTTAAATCCAATCAACGGAATTCATCTGTATACGAAAAAGAAGTTTTCATGTTGACTTAATGAATATGTCAGAAATATTCTGGCCACGACAGATTTTAATCAGCAAAAAGTTTCTGAGCGTATAAAGTTTTGACATTGACAATTCTTGAAATTTTTTTTTTCATATGTATACATGAAAATAAAAACTTTTAGTTCCTTATAGTGATATGTGTGGGGAATTTATTATGTAGCCTGAATGCATATCGTGATTATTGCGTCTTTGAAATTTAAGAGAAAGACATGCGGCTCCGTTTTCATTAAGCGGCTAGGCAAGCTAAGTTATATCAAATGTCACTTTGAAGATATACGAGGATGTTTTAGGACGAATTCGCGATTCGGAAACTTGGAATTATGACGTGGACGAGAACTCAGCTGGTATGGTTCTCAACGAAAAAAAATTCAAATCGATAAACCGCATTTAAAGGGTCATAGACAATGGTTGTGTAAGGGGATAAGTAAAGTTCATAGAAATAATACGTCTGCACATAGTTAACAAAGTGTTCGAAATTCTTTCTATCCGCGCCTATAAAAAGGTGCATTCTCTTGATAATCTTCCGTATGCTCAATCTAGCGCCGTTTGAATGTTGTCACGACAAATATCTTGATTCCTTGTGTCTCAAAAATTCTGATTATATTTAATTTTAATAAAACTACAGTATGGAGTACTAGGATTATATCCTTTGCACATGAACTACAGACAATGAAGTTCATACATAAAACAGAATTAACCACCAAGCATAACTGTCGTCAATGTACAGTAACGGGTCTATTCTCGTACCCCGGTTGGGTTGGGAGCGTTTCGCCTTTCGACCGCGGGACGTTAATGGCTTTCTCTCGACCGAAAGAAGGGGATCTGATTCTCGTACCTCGGTCGTTTCGAACATCTCACTTTACGCTAGGAAGTGACGTATTTCTGCTGCGCTCGCAGCAAATCAAGCGATCGTCATGCGATATTTTTGTTTATGGTTTCAGATTCAGTTCGAGTTTTGAATCGCCAAAGGAACTATGGCGAAGCGTACATTTACTTCCCAATTCGAAATTATGTCGGATTATTTTGAAAAATATCCACAAATTTTAAGTGGGAAAGTTGACCGCATCTTTTCAAAAGACACCAAGGGTAAGAGATGGGAAGATTTAACTTCTGCTCTTACAAGATGCATTATAATGCATCTTTCTTGTTTTCATAAGTCGGGGGGGTTAAACCATTTATCTTCTACAAAATATACATTTATAATAATATTATACATTTATAGAAAAAAATTGCAGTCTTTTTTTCAATATATTGATGTAATTTTACCAGTTTTCTAGAGAGAGGAAAAGTAATAAACTTTTTTCCATGACAATTATTTTAACATGAATAAATCTTATAACTTAATATTACAAACCATTTGTTTATTTTTCCAATTACATAAGAAAATAAAACATGAAAAAAAGCTATTGAATTCAGCAAGTTTTCACAACATTAAAAAAATGACATCTTTATCAAGGAACGAGAAAAATTCTTCTTTTGTCAGATTTTGAAATTATACTTTGTAAATATTTGACAAATTTCTTTGAATTAAAACCAAAATAAAAAAATTGTAATGATATATACGGAATGAGGAAAGTCATTCCACACTCAATGTTAAAAAAAAGTTTAAATGTTACCCTAATTTAATTTAATAAGAAAATATTAAATAATTAAATCTTTAAATGTAATTGATCTTAGCTAAGTATCAACTATCATTATTGACTATCTTGATGGAGTAGTAAAAGATTTAACTACTTTTAAAGTTTTAATTACTTTAGATTGTCGTATTCAATTATTAGATTAAATTATTTAAATTAGATAAAAGATTTAACTACTTTTTAAAAAATCTAAAGTAATTGATAAATTCTTCTTTAGATTGATCAAATGGATTACATTTATCCCGATAAACCCATTCAAAACACAATTAACGTCTTAGCGAATAACGTTTACGCCAGGTACAGAGCTGGCGAGAAATCGGAGTCCTTTTTTCGACCGAGCGAGATTCCAACCGATTGGAAAAACGGGTTCGAGAATCGCACTTGTCGTTAACGGGCGGAAAAAGTGACGTCTCCTAACCCAACCGGGGTACCAGAGTAGACCCGTAAGAGACCAAGCAAGCGTTTTCAGAAGTTGTCCCTCCATCAATAGTGAAAAATTGATTATAATGAGGAATAACTCATACGATGCATGGATTTGTGTTACTCCAAACATGATACTTTTAAAGACTGGACGCATTTGCTTTGTTTGAAATAACATTCTTCGATGCAGTTTACATTACAGAAAAAGGGGAATTTGTTCTTCTTAATACAAAGACGAAATCCGAAAATCTAGAAGGAGGTAACTATTCACCAATTCTAAAAAATTGTAGACATTTTTCAGACGTTTAAATAAAAAAAAATATTGAAGTTCAGAGGCAGATATTATATTGCATATTTTGCATTGTGTCATTTTTATTTGCGTTCACAATGCATGCATTTTAATTTGTGAATAATTCCTCGACTCTCTTAATTAAATAATTTTCTTGGAATATTCTTTGATATAATCTGAAGCTTTGTGCGTCAATTAATTAGTGGATGGAGACAATTATACTCCAGAAGATATTGTGTATAAGGACACATAAATATATATATTTTAGTTTTTAAATATAAAACTCTTAAATTTTCCGATTTCATAAAACTCCATAACATTTTTTAAGAACTTTGCATTTTAACCCGTTTGTATAGAATGAATATTCAAGCATAGTTAAAGTAAAGTTGGAATAATCTCCCTTAGTGACACTACATAAGAATTATTTTAAAACGGAGTTCATATTTCTGAACAGTGGTTGAATATCAAGACGACAGCTGATTCGAAGTCCCACTTTTCAGAATTCCAAGACGTGCAAACATGAGGACTACTGACCCTGATTGACAGATTTACTGTACACAAGGCTCATCTACACGTCAGATCTTCGTCGAAATTGGGTCTCGAACCCGCAGGCTACAGAGGCCTCATCAATATTAAGACAATTAAATCAGAATCAGTCTTATTTAGTAGACAGAATGTCAGAAGCCATGATTATGTAAGTAAAATCATGAATTCTGTTAAAATCTATTTACATAAACAGAAAAACATGTCTGAACAGTCTAAATATTCATCAGTGGAAACAGTCATTTTATTAACTTCACTGTTTTGTGTTTATAACCGCATTTCCTTTTTATTGGAAATCTAATTGATTTATTTTTTCTAAATATCCAGTACTCTAATCCTAACATTGTTTACATTATTAAGTCTTATTACCCATTTAACATTTATCTTCAGACTTTGTAAAAATCATTCTCTTCTGAAAATCAGAATTGCTTTCGAGAATTAAATGTGAATGGTGCTTCACGACATGTCAATCGATTTCTTCAAATGAGGGAATATGTATTTGCATACATTAACTATTGTTAAGCCCTGAATATTCTTTCCATTCGATTGTTAGCAGTCGATTACAAATTTTATTGCATTCCTCCGCTAATC
Source organism: Araneus ventricosus (assembly GCA_013235015.1). Classification (NCBI taxonomy): domain Eukaryota; kingdom Metazoa; phylum Arthropoda; class Arachnida; order Araneae; family Araneidae; genus Araneus; species Araneus ventricosus. The sequence continues at coordinate 43,806 of BGPR01003265.1, read as the reverse complement.
TGATTAAAACACTAAATCCTCTTCGCCTGAGATATGTCGCACACTCTTCTCATAAGTTAGAATTTAATTGCCTTTGTCTCTTTTAGCAATGAAAACATTTTTAATCGCACTCTTTAAGACTAAAGCTCTTTACCTCTGGGGTATTTGCATTAATGAAACCTTCAGACACTCTTTTCTAATCTGTCGACTCACTTTTTTTACAATCAAAACATTCTTTTGTTATACATGCCCATTTGTTGAAATAAAGGTACTGCTAGGTAGTAGATAAAGGTTAGCTCTTTTCAGCTAAATTTGCTTTGTATCTCCCATTATAGGAATTATATTAACTGATGGTTATTAATTATATAATTTCAAATTATGCTCCATGAACTTTAATTATAAGTGTATTGAATGTTTACTAGAAATAAAAAGCGAGAAATTTCTCACTCTCTCTTGTGAATAAATGTGCAGAAGATGTGCTGACATCACCATTTATTTGAATTCAAGAATTCAAACATTTAATCTGTGCTATTTATAGAAAGCGTTATGAAATTGGCCATGAAATTTGTACCTGACTTGTACTTCCACATTCCCAATGAAGAATATCGTAGCTCTTTTTGAAGCTTTGGCAAGCAATTTTTCAATGCGTTGTGCCCACGTTGTTTCCTAATGACACCTGATGTTTCCTACCGATACGTACACTATGTGATCAAAAGAATCTGGTTACTTTCAGATTCACACATGTTTTCGAATTTCTCCAGAAAGGATAGAGGAACTGCAATTCAACTTTGACCATGTAATGAATACATGGTCAAAGTACAATACACCTAAGCTCACATTTTACAGCGAAGATTCGGTCATTAGGGCATTCAGGGGACCGAAGAGAAATTGATAAAGAAGAAAGGGGATTTCGGCTTACCCCGCTTCACAGAAAGCTGATAATGATTTGGAAATTCCATCAATAGTTATACTTAATATTCACGTTTTGTTAGAGAAGCGTTGTAGTTGTGTTAAAATTTGATGTAAATATTTTGAATATTAGAGTTGATATTAATTAGAGAGAATATTTCATATTATTGCAGTCTCTATTATATCTCATCGACATAAAATAATGATTTATGTCAGTACGTCAATAAATATTATTGAATGGCGAGTTTAATTTAAAACGATCATTTTCATTTCCAATTTCAACGTTTTATCGATCAGAATTCTTGTCATTTGTATCGAATTACATAACATAATTTACCTGTGACCACCTGCTAATCTACTTATTTACCAGAAACTGTTGATACGCATATTTCCAATTTATTCGAATGGCAATATTTTTTCTTAAACATTTAACAAAATATCTTAAGTTATTACAGATTAATCTGATTTATAATTTCCTTAGTAAAATGCTGAACGCTTCCTACCGCTTCAAATGCTTTATTTCTTTCTGAAATGGGCCATTCAGCTTTCATTATTACTTAAAAAAACATAAAAGGGTTTATAAAAGAAAATATATCAACGCAAATGGTAATTTGTGAATTTTTTCTCTAGCTTAATTGTTCACTTTCAGATTTTTATTCCCTGCATTGAAACAGGTTATTTGCAAGTCGCTTTTACATCAACTCTCACTGACGTAGAAATAGACGCTTTCAAAAATAACATTGAGTTAAAAATATGCTTATCTGTTGACAATAGCTTGAAAATAAATCGAGAAAAATACCTTTAATTAGAATCATTATTACTTATTGTTAAATTATTAAGTATACGGTCGAAGTAATTTTTGTACACTGAAAAGTTCTTGACATATTGACGACGCTCTAGGTAAAAAAATACAAAAGGTCAATGGAATTTTATATATTTTAAGATTTTGGTAATGATTTTCCTCTGTATTATTCAATTAACGCCAATCTAATTTTAAATTCATGAGCTGTAGGACCTGATTTAGAAATTTTATGCATCAGTTAGAGGAGTTTACCTTCATTTGTAAATGCATTAAAACACAAAACATTTTTTAAACTTTAAACATTTTAACTCATTCTTCATCTCAACTGTGTCAGCTCGATGTTCGTTGCTAAACAATAAATTTGCAATCTTTAGTTATTGATATTTCCCTCCGTCATTCTTCGGAACACTAGAATCGAGTTTTATACTCGTGATTCTTTATATTACGAAGGGAAATTTCTACCATCATGATTCTGAAATTCAGAAAGAGAAGAGAGAAGAAATGTCATGAAGTATTTCTTTTTTCAGCACATATAAAATACGATAATATTCTTAGTTATTCTTTAAAGCATTTAATGAAAATATAACTTCATTGGTTTAAATTTCGGTATCTGATGGTTTTCGAAGAGTCCCGTGCAATTTTAGTGCTGTAAGCCACCAATTGGGTTAATATGATCGCTCACACAAGAGTACTCGGTGTTTGAATCCATATACTTAGTCACATCGTGATATTTCTTTATTAATTAGGACCACTACCTTTCCATCTTTGAAAGGAGAAAATAATTGCTTTAAAGTTTAAAGTCGCCAACGAAAATGTTCAGCGAACAGCACGTCAACTTTTTTTGCCCATTTGTTCTACATATTTAATGGCGTTACTTTACTTCTATGTTTACCTTTAAACGCTGCTGCCTTTCTGATGTTCTTTTATATTATGTTTATTATCTGATGAAATTTAGCAAGATCTTCCAGAAGACAAACAGATGCTTCTTCTGGATTCAAATTGACCACAATGCCATGGTAGTAAAGCCGCGGCTTCGGAATAGGAGAAAGAGAAGGGATTTATGACTTGATTCCAAAAAAATTCGCCTTGCATCTGAATCCTGTGCACGTGCCACCGTACGTTGACGATGTGATGTGGAATTTCAGAAAGGGGTGTGGTGGCAAAATTACATTGGTTTGAGATTACTACGGTCATTCCAGACAGTTCTCCTGTACTTTAAAATATGACATTAATCTTAAGATCCACCATCTGTCTTGCAATGGGAAATGCCTTATCATTATGAGGTTCTTACTCAAATGATGAAAAGAATTCTTCTCTTTAAGGCATTGAAGTAATAGTATAAATATCTTTTCGAATCCAAATATCAGATCATCTTGTTGATATCTTCAGTTCTCTTGAGTGTTTCACATCCATTTCTATACATAGGGTCTATTCTGGTACCCGCGGTTGGGGTGGGTTCCGGTGTTAAAGTGCGGAACCCAACCCAACCGCGGGTACCAGAATAGACCCCCATATCTTTGGGAGCCGATGAAGAGAGGTGAATCTAGGTTAAAGTCACATTTTCATTTGGCAACACCATTAAATAATTTTTTTATGTCGTAGCTGAACGACTTATTTCAAGATAATTCTGGAACCTTTTCAGATGCTTTCTTATTACAGTTAAATTCAAATTCCTTTATCATCTTTGACTTGCTTTGAAAGATTGTGTAGTCTTCCAGTAATTGTTTTATATTGAGGTGTGTGTTTAGTTGCACGGTGTTTGAGTGAATTGTGATTAATTTTCGTGTTGTATTGGTGATTTGTTCTCTTTGAAAGAACTTTTGACGTATTCCAAGTGACTATGTGTACATGCGATTGGGTGCAAGATGCCGATTCAAGTAGCCAGTATACATGGCTTGGATAATATCCTGAATAACATAAAAGTAAGTTATTTAGTTTGTTTTTGTTTAATAAAAATTATTTCCGATTGTAAATATTCAGTGACAGTTCTAGTTGACAATACGTCAAAAGTCAAGACCTACCGTAACACGGGTAGGCGTTGTAATACGTCTTCTACGTGGCTTTGGGCGATGGAAAGAATTCTATATAAGTAATCAACTTCCATTTTTTAATAAAGATTTCACTACACTGAATATTGACTACCGACGTAAAAAAAACTGAACCTTTTACAAGACGCTACCTGCTTTTAAATGCATTTAAGATAACATAAAGGATAACTTATCTTAGCGTATTTTGCCATCCCAAAATAGCCCTCATTTTGTTGTAAAACGGGACATAAATATAAACTAAATTTAGCGTAAAGATGCAATTGGTTGCTTTTCTCGTACTGTCGGTACGAGTGGTTACGTCATTTCTAAAATCGTCTATTGGGGACTGTAACAACAGTGAACAGTTGTGAAATTGTACTGGAAATCTGAATAATTTTAGTTTGTTTCGAAATACACAATAGGCATACAGAAACTACTCGCATGCGTGTTCGGATTTATGGATGACGAGACACGTCTGAAATGCGATTCTTTGTTTCTAAAACTAATTAATGACGGCCTTTGTTTAAATTATGTTAATTTCTCCACTGTAGACACTTGACTAATAAAAAGTTATTTTTCACCATTTAAATGTATTTAAAATTATATGGGTACTATTTTTATGAAATGTAGCAACAACTTTCGTTATGCTGTGTTGAGAGCAAATTTTTATCTTAAGATCTATAGCAGCTTAAATTAAAATGCATATTTCCTTCATTAGTGTTAAAATTGCGCTCTAGGAAAATCAAACTCGCTTTCGCATCAATTTTTCAAGACACCTGAAAGTAACTTTTTTAATACGAAAAATAAAAGATGTGTTCCGAGGTACCAAACCATTAATTCGTTTTTACCAAATTAAAAAAATTGTCACTATCTTTAAAACGCCTCCAGAATAGCATTGCTTAATTTTAAGAAATCTGCCTTTGCGGTCCCGTGAGAAAGTTTACAATGACTGCTTCGCGATCATTTTCTTGTATTATTGACTACTGAATTTTCATCTCTCATTGTCTTACACTTTAAAATGTTAGCGTTTTCTTCACGTTTGCATTGAAAACAGTAGATGCAAACGAGATTAGCTCTCCCAGCTACGTATTCCGAATATTCAGCGGGATATGACCTTTACCCTTATCAAAACTAACATATCATACTGATATAGAATTGCACATAAATGATCATCGTTTTAAAAGTATTTGGACACATTTGAGAATACTGTATCTAAATGCCGATTAGTAATCTGCAATTGGAGAATTAGTGAGTGAGGTCCTTGAGTAGAGCATCTTTCAGACACACATGTTCCGAAATAGATTTTTCAAAAAATGACAATTGCAATGTGGTTTGCATAAAGGAACAGTAAGCCACTATTTTTTTGGGGGAAGGGGGTTGTAATCTTTATAAAGACACGTATTTTCCAACTATCTTTGGGACATTGGGCTTAACCCTTAAAAGCCCGCTTTTTTAAATTTATTTTAAATGTTTTTTGACTTTCATTTCTTGAATAATACGTGGAAAAATACTTTAAAAAATTCTATTTTGTTTCAAGTATGATTTATGGCTAAAAATGTTTGTTACCAACTGACAACACTGGGCTTTATTTCGGAAAAAAATTCCTTGATAAAATTCTGTCGATCACGATGAATTTTAATAAATTATAATACGGATAAGGAATTTCCTTCAATATTGTAGAATAAAATATAGTATTCTCAAGCGTACAAACAAAGCTAAAAAGATGTAGCCTCAAATGAAAAACATCAATTTTTATTTTTTTATCGGTACTCAGGCTGCCATCTATATGATGTAAATTGATTTAATAAAAATTTCAGTATATATCCTATTGGCAACATAGGATAGAGCTTCAGTTTTATTCTCAAGATTTTAAAAGACAAAATTCGGTTGGTTGCTTAAAGGGAAACACTGGGCCTTTAAGAGTTAATTCAGTTAACTGCGAATGACTTGGAAAGATTTGTTACTTTTCACTTGCACGTTACTTTATTTGTAATCGTGCGGGTTTTTGTTGCGTAATTGTTAAATATTGAAAAATTGAATTTTTTCAAATAAAATCGATTTATTTATAGGAAAATACACTATAGATTGATGTATTATTGCATTTTTGTATTAGTAGTGGTGTCTGAGGTAATTATTTTAATTTATAAATGGGAAATAACATAGACAATGAAAGCGGTAAATGATAAATGAAAAATTGAATTGAAAATTGAATTTTATATGATTTGATATCCGTTGTATGTTCTAATGTAATTCTGATGTGTGAAACTATTTAATATGTATTCTATGTTGTATATTGGGAAGTATTACGATATATAATGAATTTAAAAAGTTAAGAAAGTTGTGTGATGTTGTTGGAATGCGTCCTCTACCAGGTGAAGTCCACGGATTTAACAGTCGGTGGATAAAATTCTTTAAATGTAAAAACGTGCTTTGGGAGCCATAGAGGGTGCTGCAATGTTAGAGATGGTCGATTCTTGATTGTCGTGTTGTAATCTATGGATAGGCTCCGTGTCACAGGTGTCTGCCCGGTGTTTCGTGCTGGTGGGGGCTTTGTGGTGACTATCAACTTTAAAGCACGTGCTCTTTGCAGACCGGGGAAATTTAGGGATACATGTTCCAAATGATTTTCTAGATTCGATTTCGACATTTTAAGATTAACTACAACTCGTCAATAAATGTCGAGTTGAATCGATAAGTGCCTATATATTGTGATCATCAACTTTGAGTTTTATTGCAGTGCATATTTAACCTGAATCTTGTCAAAACTTGTCAAGTTATTGACGCTGCTGGAATTTTACAGAATCTTCAACACACTTCAAATCGCATTTTATTTTGTAACAATCTGAAACCTTTTCAATTCAGTAATATATGAAATTCCCGATCCTTTTCAGTCGGTGTTAAAGAATGGTTTTTGCATAAATCGTACTTTTGCTGAAGCAAGCGTGAATTGTGAACTTTCAGGCGGCGTAATATATTTGAGATTTACTGAAATAAGCCAATATTCAACGCATGTGTTACTATTTATTGAGGGAGACCCAGTACCTTTTTGATCAATTCAGTTGTTGAAAACCGATTATAGTGTAAAACAAAGGATTATTTATACAATCCTAAGAATATTTCTTGCGTTTCTATTTAGTATCCTTTCCAAACTCTTTTGTCACAAAAGACAATGTGAATTTGGAGTTCGCTTACATTTAAATATCACTAATATAAATAAACACTGCCGTTGCAGATGGGATGATTTAAATGTTGCCGGACTATTGTTGGTTTTTGCTAGGTAAAACAAATAGAATGCATAAGAGTAGCTAAAAGGTGTAAATGTTCTTCTAATCTTTTCAACTCGTTGGTCGCAATCATATTGATCCTTAAATGGTCGCAAAGTATCTCGATATGTTAATCCTGTTTTGATAATTTTTCATTTATAATTATCCCTAGTGAGAATGTAAATGAGTATTCTGTAAGAATAATTTAAATTGTAACGTGTTAGAAACGGCTAATGTAGACAGATCGCGTGCGTAACTACTGGATATTGTGTCTAAAAGATGGTTAAACATCACTTTTTGAAATATTCTTACATGTATGAAAAATGCGTGATGAAAATTCAATACATGTTCGTTATCATTTAATAAATGAAATACGATCTAAGACATGAAGCAAAATTTCAATATTAAGGCATTATGCACTGAAAATTTAAAATAACAATACAATGACCTACGTTTATATCCCCAATGGTCAGTTTAATTTCGAATTTTAAAACCTTTCAAACTATTCGGAATAAACGTTATTTTTAGTCTGACCTTTTGAAAAAAACTGACGAGTTTGGGAGAGAACACCGCTAGTAGCTAAGCTATCAGCGTAGGTTTTTTTTTCATTTCTGTGCATTACTTGCTATCTTAATTACCTCGATCCTTTTTCAATGTACCAGCAAAGTTTCTAGATTCCTGCTTCAGCTACTAGCAAAGTAATGTTTAAGTAAAAAAAATCTGTCCAGCACCAATTTCAGATATGCTGCAGACATCGCTACAGCTGTTAAAATTCTCCTGTATAAAAGTGATGGCCCAATCGTGAACAACGATTGCAAAAGGTTTGAAAATGAAATAAGGGTAATCATAACCCACAAATAAGAAGGGTTCGAAACTATTTTCTGCTGAAATTGAATTTTTTTTCAAACTAAAAGTAGTTAATCTTTAACTGTGACCTCTTGCAATGCGTTCTGACATTAGCAGCCATCTTGCTTCAGCTAGTTGGTGCTCTTTTAAGATGTAGGGAATCCAACGTGTAGATTTCAACCTACGTAGCACCACCATATACAACTACGTATCTAATTCGTACATCTAATTGCAGAATTTGTTTCCTAAACTGGTATTAAGTCAAATACTTAATTTAAAAGGCAAAACTTATTTCGACAACACTTTAACTCTTTCTTGGTCGGCGTCATGCGTTCGGCCTTTCTGTGCCCGTTCGATCGGCGTCATCGTTGAATGTGAATTCCTCGCTACTTACGCGTCTCGTTCTATTCCGCGATTATTTTTTGTATTTCTGAATATTGCTAAGAGATGGCTCAAATAGTCCTGCTTTTTTCATGTTTTCTTGGCAAGACTTCCCGCCTTGAATGAAAAACATAACTTTGTATTTTCTGCAATAAAAAGATGCTTTTTGGAGTTCGGAAATTCGAGAATAAAAAATCCAAGAAGGGGTTAAGGATGTCTTTAACAATATCTTATATGGATTGAAACAAATTTCGCAAATAGAATTTCAGTGGTTTTACCCAATTTCATGAATAATATGTCAATATCTCAAAGTAAATCACATTTATTTAGATGACTATTCATTTAATACCAATTTAACATTTTTATTTGTATTAAAAATATCATGAGAGTTATAATATGGAAAAAATGATTGCTTGAAAATGTATAGGAATTACACTTTTGGGCTTCGACATTAAATTGTTTTCTCCTCTCGTTCTCGGCTACATTAAAATGTTTCTTTAAAATTGATAGCTAAAACTAGAATCATGCTTAATCTTCGGATAAATAATCGCGATTTCTTTCATTTTAGCTCCAAGATCCAGTTGCGAAAAGGATTTTGCCTTATGACGTAGTCGCTGATATCTACATCCTCTGTCGGCATCCTTCAGACCATCGATGTGATGTGCATGACGTTTCCAGCCAATCTGAAGCCATCGTCGAAAATTCTGACATTTTAAGTTGCTGTCTCGGAATCCTAAATGAATGACTTGACTGTAACATTGAATTCTGAAGTCTCCGTGATTTAGTTATCTGCTCATTTACCAGTGATGTACATTATTTTACCGTCTTTTATCATAATGGACAGCACAAAGATTTTATAATCTTGGAATCGAGGGCTATCGGAACCATTTGTGTGGTATATTTGGAGATAATTCTTCCCGTCCCACCCATTTAGGATAGTGTTTAAGTTCTTGAATAGTTAAAACTATCTTAAACGCTAGAACTGAAATTTTTACCATATAAAGACGAACAAAGAATGATCAAATTTTCAGACAAAGAAACATCCAGGGAACTCAAAGTTAATTCGGCTACAGCTTTAAAAGAATTGAAATCAATCTCCCACAATCTGTAATCAAATGGCTTCGAAAAAATTTTCAAAACTAATTTAAATGAATTTTTAATAAATTTAATATCCCGTTTCTAGTTCTTTTGGCATCGTATACTAATTTTGGAGTCAAATTCCAATATGCTTCGCACAAATATTAGTGATAATTTTGACCAAAGCATTTTAATCAAATCAAGTCATTTTCTAAGAACAATAATTGCTCGCCTTTTGCACGTCCAATTTCTTCAGTGTCGGATATAAACTAGATTTGATGCATGCTCACAGTACAAGGCTGTCATTTTTCATGCATGGGGTGGCATAATAAGAAAATCTGCGAAAACCTAAAATATTTATATAACATAGTTATAATTTATTTAAATGTCATACCTAGGCAAAAGCCATAGCTTCATCTTCTTAGAATAAGATGGTCAACGTTATGTGTCAACCACAACACGTTATAGAAACATCAGGTGGTTGATTCATATTTCGTCTGAAACAAGCCGCATCTCATAAGAATGATTTTCTCATTAATCACGGAAGATCCAATTAATATTACAGCAAGTTTAAAGAACTGGACATAATAAGAAAGGAAAGTATATAAAATCAAAGCCTTTCATATTTTAAAAACTTTGGAAAGATTCTAGAGAAATTAATTTAATGAAACTACCAATATCTTATCGTATAACATTTCAAAATCAGTGCAACTCGTATCATCTGTTTCCAAAAGTTTTTCCAAAGTTTATGGAATGGAATTGGACGGAATTCCAAAATTAATGGTATTCATTAGTTTTTTTATGAATTCCAATAAGTTTTATTCATATCGGTTTTAATAGAGATGAGTGAAATTTGTAGCACAAGCAACTAATTCCTTTCAGGCTGGTAGTTCTGTATCTTACTACCACCTATAAAGAAAAGTAAGATTTTAATTGTTAAAAAATACTTGGGATAAAACTATGGCATATATCCAAATCTCATCAACCAAAACTGGTTCTTTGTGATATTGGCGTATGAGAGTTTGTGTTCAGCGGTCCACTGATTTTTTCATTGTCACTTTTCTTGAATCCGATGTGAAACAGATTTAACGTTAAATCATTTACCAGCTATATTAATTTTTCTTTACGTGAAAGCAGTTCAGTATCTTATCGCATAAAGTACTATCATTTAGATTCTGCAAAATATTTTTGGATGAAATTCGGATATCTATCGAAACCCAAATTCGAAGTTCCTTTGGATGCAATTACTATTCCTCATGTGTCTCATATTCTAATATGTGCCAACAATGTTAATTGCATATTATACAATGTATACGTGGGAGTACTGCGCTGTGTCGTCACGTAAAAGGTTCAAACAGTACAGTTCAGTATTTCAGAAGTATCTTTGGATTTCATGTCGAGAATTCATTTGAATTCCAAAGGCATTCAAATTTCGCTTCGGATGGGCAAACAAAATCTTTGTTTCTGTACAAATCCGAAATTTTGAAGAGTAGTTAATTCTGAACATTATTATAAAATTCATTTGAACTTTACATCTACGGTGTAATATATATTGAATAATTTCGCTTAAGAAACAAAGCATTGTTGAGACATTTTTGGCGATTTTTGATAATTTGCAACTGTGGGAAATATTTCGAATGCCTTGATTGAATTTTCTCTTTGGTTGAGTCTCGCGATTCAACAATACCTCAGCTTGAGGTAAGCATATTGCCACGGTATCGAATTGAATATTGAAAAAAAAATAGTAAATGAGCACATTCTCTTTTCAAAAAGCTAATTTGCTGCATTGAAAACGGGAAAAATGCGAAGCTTTATCCGAACGTGAAGATTTAGCATTTGATTCAAATACTAAGTGACGGTTACAAAAACGCAATTTCAAAGCAGATATAAAAGGTAAATATTTTGGATTGACGGTGAAGGGAGGGTATACAATGTATTGAAGATGGGAATTTATCAGATTCGAAGGAATTGGAGATTAGAAGCATTTGCAACTACTCGCATAAGACAAAGTGTTATTAAATGAATACTTTTAAGAACATTTTGAATTGTGTACTGAATGACAAAATTACGAATTCTGCTCAATCAGTACTGAAACAAAAATGCCTTAACGTTAGTTATAATATTCATATAACTCTTGAGAGATAGAATATGAAACATTTTATGATGGTCATGAGAACTATAAGTAATCAGAAACGTTCATGTTTCTTCGTATGCCATTTGATGGGTCACTTACTTCGCTTCGGTTTGATGTTAAATCTCATTCGGTTTGAATCTTTCCGTGTTAATAAATCCTTATTTCGAGAAGCTTTGGCGATATTTACAAGATTTGAAATTATTTTTAAGCAATCAATGGAATATTAATTTGTATATCGTTACATGTCGACAGCTGCCAACTATCTTAATATTTCGAATTTTGAAGCAATTATTATGAAAGTGCATATTTCTTATATTATCCATTTTCCGTATTATGAGGGCTCGTATTTCAGCGTGGGAATTCTCTGTACCAATATTATAGCTCATCTTTAGTGAAGGAAAAACACAGTGCTGGGCATTGCTGATCTTCTGTCGTTGAGGTACTAAAACTTGCAGTAAGAGCCTTCATATCGTCCCAGGTTTATTGGTGTTCTTGTATAATAGCGTATTCTTAGAGGCATTATCTCTATCAGATTGCAAGCCCTCGACCACTGGTATTTTTCGATTTGAATTCAATATGCAAAATGTTGTATTCGATTCATCTTATCACTCGGATAGTTGCAGATGCTTGATTCTCATTCGTATGAGTAAAGCTGTTTTTCGGTAGAGATCGTAAAATGTATAGTGAATCGACATTGGGATGGAAAAGAACTAAAAGCGTGGAATACATTTTAATACATTCCTAAATATTATGAAAAGACTAATACCTAGAAAGTGACATAGGAATAAATTCGGGCCTTTGAACTGTCGCCACAGTCTCGAACCATTTTCCAAACTCAAATGCTTTATCTGCGAAACGAATCCGAAAAATAAATATAACCAACTTTTAAGTTACTATCGTGTAAGTGTACCTTGTTCATTTGCAGATTTTTGTATTTATTTAAGGTATGCTTTATTGCTGGATACGCATTTTCCTTCAGAAAAGAGATCCAACTTTACATGTTCAAATTATTGAATTTTGATACATGTATAATTTAGTGGGTCTTTTCATGTCATCTGAACTAAGTTGTAGCGCAATAGAGTTTGAGATGTTAAACTTTGTGGGTGTTGGTGGGCAGTGGCTTTTAAGAAAATAAATTTTGGTAAAAAAAACAATTTGTCGGCGAATTGGATATGCAATGGCGTACTTGCCATTTTCCGCGATCCGATATTGATAAAATTAACATTGCCTAAAAATGACAACTCTTCCTGCATCGACTGAACTAGCTGGTGTTTTGCAGCATACTGTCGTAAATGGTTGGATTGCGTAAATTCAGGTGCATCAATCATACGAAGGATATTTGTGAAGTAAAAATGAATTTGTCACTTGGAGTGTTTGATCAGATACGCGAAAAGTCGATTACGTCTTATAGTCAAAATTAAATGGGAAGGATTGGAGACATAGGGCAGTATTGATCCGCATGAAATATAAAGTGCGGGCTGAAATGGAATAGTGCGTGTAGAAAACTAAGTTTTGAGGATGGGAAATGAAAATTCGGACGGAGGGTGAGAAATGAACAAATATACGACTGTATTGATAGATATAGTGTGGTTCAAGGTGCGCAATTGAGGAATGAGTTATGGGAAATGAGAGAAAAATAGCGACTAAAACTTGAGGGGAATCAATGTCACAGTAAAGTGAGTAAAAATGAGTTAATTTTATATGGAGTGAAAAATAATGGAAGGCACTATGAAGAGCGAGATGTGGGCATAAGTGAACAATGCGGGTTGTTTCGGATGATGTACGTGGGAAATAAGTGGAGAGCAAATCATAGTGGAGTGTAATTTTTATAGAGAATGAATCATGTGGATCGGTATGAACATCTACGCTTTTTGAAATCGGTATATCATGTGTGTCATGCGAGTTGGAGAGCGTGATATGTGGGAAGAGGATTGTGAGGCATGTGGTAAGTGGGTGGACAATGTGAGACGTTGCTGACAGTGATTGTGCAGGAAATATATGAACAGGGTGGTCGTTTTGGACGGAGTTGTGTATGGGAAATGGGTGAACAGTGTAGGTCGTTTTGGAGAGTGACGTGTGTGGGAAATGCGTGAACAGTGTGGGTCGTTTTGGACAGCGTTGCGATTGGAAAATGGGTGAACAGTATGGGTCGTTTTGTGGAGTGGTGTGTGTGGGAAATGAGTGAGCAGTGATGCAGTTATATGTATATCGTTAATGAGTGAAATGTGAAAGATGGTTGTGATTAGACTAAAGAATGTGTATTGGAGAGTGAGGTATGTAGAATGAGTGAAGTATGTGAATTGTAATGGAGAGTGGGCAATGTGAAGTGAGTAATGAACGTGTTGTAGGAATTGCATATGTGCATGGTATGTAGCTGGCTCCAATTATATCAATTCCTTATTACAAAAATAAATTTATTTTCCAACATTCTAATACAACATTTTCACCCTATGAACCGCGCCAGATCTCGTGTCGACTATTCGAATCATAATAGAAGAAGTTGAAGTAATCGAACGAATCAGTTTCGATTACGATTAAGATTAGTTTCAGATTACGTCGCACTAGATCAGGATCGGCCCATAGGTTACAAGTATTTGTATTCACTACAGTGTATTGTTGTGGAGAGTGCATCATACAGGAGAGTATAGAATGTAGCGTGAAGAATGCGAAACATTGTGGATCATTAAATAAATCCAACAAACATTTACGATAGTATGTTATATCGACTGAACTAAACGGATTTTTATAACAAGAGTTGCCGTATGTTAATATCTTCATCAATTCCAAATCGCTGAAAATGACAAGTACGTCATCTCGTATCTAATTCGCCACCATCAAACTATTTTTGATCAAATTATTTTCTAAAAGCCACTGCCCAGAACGAAACTCAATATTTAACATTTCATATCGCATTGAATCACAACTTAGTTCAAATGACATGATAAACCTCGAAATATGAACATCTAATGAAATTGGAAAAAATTTCAACCAGTAAAGAGGGCCCTTGTGCCATGAAACAATAACTCACTCACTCAACCAGTAAAGATGCATCTCTTATTTTTGAGAGAGAATACGCAAAAAGCAATACAGTATAAAACCCGCGTTACAAAATCGAACCATCTCATTTACAAGGTGCAATTGCTTGATAGTACCGAGAAAAAAGCTAGGCATACTTGTTTGGATTCCTTTCACAGATAAAGCAGTTTATAAACTGGTCTCGGAATACCGACAGTTCGAAGGCCCGAATTTCTTCTGAAAAATCACTTTTCCAGGTATCAGCAGTTTTGTAAAAAAAATGAAGGAATATTATGAAACGTACTCCATTTTTTTTCCCAGTGTGCACTATGCACTTGAAGATCTCTACCGGTAAAGTGCTTTACTCATACAAATGGCAATCAAGCATCTGCGCTATCTGAATCAAAAGATGAATCGAAAACTTTACATGTTGAATTTAAATTTAAAAAAATAGCTCTAATCAAGGGACATGCAATCCTATAAAGAGATAATGCTTCTGAGAATGCGTTAATTTATAAGAACACCAAAAAACTTGTTGTGAAGCTCTTACTGCAAGTTCTAGTACCTCAAAGGCATGATATCAGTAATTTCCAGCACTGTTTTCCATTACTAAAGGTGATCTATAATAATATTGATCAAGAAAATTCGCTCAGCTGGAGTATGAGCCAATGTAGTACTGAAAATGGATATAATATCAGAAATATCACTTTCAATATAATTGCTTCAAAATTCGAAATATAAGGTAGTAGAATGGAGTTACTGACGTATAACCAAATACAATTTAAAATTACAATACATTATTTGAAGAAATAATTTCAAATCTTATAGATACCGCCAAAGCTTCTCATAATAAGGATCTTATTAACATGGAAAAATTCAAACCGAATGGCATTTAACATCAAACCAAAACGAAGAGATCCACCTAACTGCATATGAAGAAATTTGACAAGTCTGGTGCAGTATAGCCTAATATGGCTGTTGTGACACAACACCCGCAAGAAACGGACAGAAGATATGTGACGATTCAGATTACTTGCAATTCGCATGACATCGATCTTAAATTGTTTAAGATTCTACCTCTCAAGATTTATAAACAAGTAATAGATAAAATTTAGGCATTTTTGTTTCAGAACTGAATGGGCGGAATTCGTAACTTTGACCTTCAGTACACTTTTCAAATTATTCTTAAAGTATGCATTTAATAACATACTTTATCTTATGCGAATATTTATCCATACTTCTAATCTCCAATTCCTTTGAATCGCTCACCTTCAGTACATTGCATACCACAATATTTTTACAAGAGTATACTTTCTTCATCGTCAATTCAAAATATTTACCTTTCTTGCATGGTTGGCGTCGTATCAGTGTGATTGTTTTTGCAATTGCCACTTAATTTTCGAAGCAGATGCTGAATCTTAAAGATCGGTTCAAGCTTCGTAGACTTTTTCTGAAGGATATTAATTTTAGAACAGGAAATGTGCTCATTTACTATTTCTTTTTTTCATTATGCAACTCTATACCGTAGCAATATACTTGCCTCAAGCTGAGATTTTGTCGAATGAAGGGACTCGACCAAAGAGGAAATTCAATTAAGGCACTCAAAATATCTCCCACAGTTGTAAAAAAAACAAATCGCCGCAACTTTTTCCAAAATGATTAACAGGTTATATTTCTTAAGTGAAATCATTCGATATATATTGCATCGTAGGTGAAAAGTTTAAATGAACTTTATAATGTTCAAAATTAACTACTCTAGAAATTTGGGGTTATCACAGAAACAATATTTTTTGACCATCCGAAGAGAAATTTGAATGCCTTCGGAGTTCAAATGACTTGTGGACATGATGCCCGAAGAAAGTGTTGCAAACCTGAACTGTATTGTTTGAACCTTTTACGTGAAGACATATCGCAGTACTGCCCGATACGTTCTGTAAAACAAATGTTATTGTTATCACATAATCTATGAATTACAATTGCATGCAATAAATGTGAAATTCAGGTTCCAAAAGGTATCCGAAATTCACCCAAAAAATTTTAGTCTAAATAATGGAGGAAAAATTAAATTTTATTTTTTATAAATTAAATTTTCAAACGTGAATTAATTTTTCTGATGAAATAATCCATTATCTATATTTCTTAGATAATTTATCAACCGTAAAAAAGGAATACGAAGAGCGAATGTGACATAACAGTTTTTGCTATTAGAATAATTTCTAACAAAATTTGACAACGAGAACGTCATTAGAAATATTTAAATTGCTTTCCTTCATCTTCAAGGTATATAATTTCTTCTATACCCAGACAATGGTTTCTGAACAGATAATTCTACGTCCATATGCGTTTGTCCACTTAAGTCAAATCAAAGAGGTAGCTTAGATATGGTTTAAAATGCTGTGCTGGCAGCTGAGCAGAATGTTGCTGACTGGAAACCGATGGTCCTTGTGTAACTAACCAGTTGTAGCTGACATATCTTCCGTCTTCGCCTATTAGAAAAAACTGCCTTTTCATCTTCAGATCCATGTTTTAAGGCTGCTCCAGTAGTCTGAGAGTGGGAAGGAAGGCAAATTTCCCCAGAAATGGCTACTCAGTAAGTACCTGAATCATAATACTCATATTTGAAACAAGACTACGATTCCATTTAGAAAACGTGACGCCGTTGCTTAAATAACATTACGTTACCGTAACCTTTGACATGTTTGTCAAATATAGTACGAATACAAACTCGTCGACTAACACGAGATCAACAAATGCAGTATATGAAGGAGTATAAAGCTAAAATTGTCCATTTTCGTCTTCACTTGTATCGTATTTCCTTACCTTGGCACAAATTGTCCTTCAGAAAATTTACTTTCAAGAACTATCTCGGTTAAAAATAAGACTTTTTGGATTAATCGTAAGAAATGTATTTCCTTTAAGCCACGTATATTGCTTCTTTCCGAGATAAGCATCTCCAAATACGAAAATAACTGTATTTTGAAGAAGCATTTTAAAACTCGGCTGGTAAATATTTTTAATATTAGTAACTCAAAATTCCCTATGGTTTGTCTAGAAATCGATATCGCATTCTATCATTTATACTTTGATTTACATATTAATAAGTGCCAACATATTTGACGAGAAAATTGTAAGAAACCAGACTTTCAGAAGGTTACAACCATCTTCTCTTAATAAAACAACACTATTGTTATACAGGGTGTCCCATAAAAGTGGAACAAGCATTTATTTCCTTAAATATTGCACCTGGAAATATGCTTCCAATTCCAAAGTTTCATCAAATAAGGTAGGAATTTGGGTGAAAGCACTTCCGTTCCTTTGGAAGTTGAAAATAAAAAGTTTAAAAAATTAAATTTTTATACGTTCCCCATAAAGCAAAAGTATCAATGAGTAAAATGTTCCTCTTACACTCATCCCCAGATAGCAATTTTAGTTTGCAGCAAATTTGTAGCAGACTTGCACTGCAACTCTGCACGCTTTCTGCAAATTTGTCGCAAGTGTGAAACAAGCTTGCAGCGAGTTAACGCAAGCCTCGAAGTCACCATAGGACGAACTTGCAGCAAACTTGCATTGCAAACTATAGCAAAAACAGAGAACGAACACAACCCAGGATACAACTTGAGACCTAACCGGTTCGGAAGCTGACGCGGTAACGACTCAGCCAGTTAAACTCTGAGAGGAGAAGATAGATTTCGCTAATACATCGTTCCATTCGATTCGTATACGATTTATTTTAAACTTTTTTCGTGTTCATTAATTTTTTGAGTTGAGAATATGATTTGAAGTCAAAGAGAGCGATTTTCGCTAATAACTACGTTTTGCTAGTAGAATAAATTATGAAATTAGAGTTCAAAAGTAATTACGTTAAAAATGGGACAAAATGTCTAAGTTATTATTTTTCAACAAACATTGACTGTTTTTTAGATTTAATTTTGTTTATAAACGTTAAAATTTCAACATTAAGAAAAAGGCGATATAGTTTTCTTTAAAGTGCGAGTGATATATTTAGTAAAAAGATGGAAAATGCTTCAAAATTTTTTTTATAAAAAAGTTAGTTTTTTTACAAATTATCATTGATTTATCGAATTAATGAAAAGGACGGTCTAGGAGATGCTATTAAAAATCGGATGTTTTTTTTAAACAAAGATCATTCTCTTTGTGCTGTCTTTGCATGAAGCTTGTTTTGCAAACTTGCAGCAAGTTTGATTTGCAAGGGAGGTGGCGCTATTTGTCACA
Organism: Araneus ventricosus; assembly: GCA_013235015.1. Classification (NCBI taxonomy): domain Eukaryota; kingdom Metazoa; phylum Arthropoda; class Arachnida; order Araneae; family Araneidae; genus Araneus; species Araneus ventricosus. The sequence goes on along the minus strand of BGPR01003265.1, from coordinate 25,140 downwards.
TCGAACTTGTAGCAAATGTATTGCAAGCTTGGGTCGCGCTAGTTGTCACAGCGAACTTGCTACAAGTTCGTTTCAAGTTTGACGCGTCAAATTTTGCCATGACAAGGGAATATCAAGTGAAAATCAAACTTGCTGCAAACTTACGTGCTATATGGGTCTATGCTTAAATTAAGTTTCACGATTCTATCTGCAAAACTTGCAGATATATATTAATTTTTAAGTTTAAAGGGACTGCTCACAAATTTTCATTTAGACGCTTATTGCAGAAATACAAATTTATTCAACGTAGAAAAACTGCGAAATGCAAATATTTGTCTAGTAGTACATCATCCAATCATGGATTGAAAATATTTGCCAACGACGCATACTTTTACTCAGTTTCATTTGCAGATAGTTGCAACTATCGACTTGATAAAGAATGGAAGGACAACTCGAGAAAATGAACTTTTAAGGTGTATCGGGAAAATAGCCTAATATTAAACCAGAATACACTGAATTATTTGCTCGTAGCGTTGTGCGTATTAAGCTTTACCTAAAAACAGTGGCGACTCGTCCTTTAGGTTTGCAGAACTCGCTAAAATTATTTTAAAAATTCGTATTTTTGTTTTTATTCTTATTTGTTTAATTCTCCACTCTGAGAGAGCGATTATTAACGGAAAAAGATGACAGAAAATGAATGAAAAAGTAAGACAGACAACAGGATTGGACTGCACACCAAATATTTTTGGAAAGTACTGAAATTCGCTCATAGCGTACAACTGGGTGACATAATGGACGAAGGCAAATAGCTATTCTGTCTTAGAACTTAGCCGAAACTGGATTTTCGGATGCTCCTGTTTTGCGCTGAAACCTACTAATTTTCTTTTTTTTTCCATTCAATCTCGCCCATGATTCGCCTTCGCTTTCTTGATTTTTATTTTTTTTTCATTGACTGTTTTTAGGTTTCAGATTCATTTGCATGCTGCCTCAACGGTAACTTGACTGGTTCCTACATGTTTGATTTCTCTTATAAAAACGGAACTCGCAGGAAAAAAAGGACTAATTATCTAAAATACAATGCAGATAATTACAACTACAAGTTTGAACTATTTGAAGGTAAATCTATTTTTGAAAAATTGTATTTCAATTGTATTCTAATAATATTTTTATAGAACTGCTTGTTTCTGGGAAGATGTGCCTCACTGCTGATTTGTCACGGTGAATATTTTTTGAAAGTTCACAAAATGAACTATTTTTGTAAATACTTCAATTTACATATTATTTGACTAGTTTTTAGATTTAACAAGAGTTAAAAAATACATTATTTCTCGATTCCGGCTTTTAAATTTTTTTAAATATGTATATTATCCCCAAAATGTACGCCGAAAGACTGGATCAAACAGCGCTGAGAGGTATGGAAAAGTGGTCTAAGTCAATTTTTGTCTTCTTGTATCTGTTAGTTTGGCAGATAAAAGCGTGCAACTTTGTATGTGAATATATAAATGTAAGGGAAACATTTTACTAATTGACATTTTTGTCCTATAGGGGCGTTAAAAAAATTTAATTTTTTAAACTTTTTATTAACATTCCCTTGATAAAGTAGTTTCATACAAATTCTTGCCTTATATGATGAAAATATGTAATTTTAGGCATGTGTCTAGGACCAATATTTAAAGAAGTAAACGCTTGTTCCACTTTTTTGGGACACCCTGTATTCAGAGAAGATTGCTTTTGTGTTAAAACGGCAAATCCTTTCAAATGAATTAGCGAGTTACTGACACATAATGTTGTATTAAAATTTTTTACAGTATTCCTGATTTCTTAACGGCTGGATTCATATATATCTTAAGTAATTTTTGCTAATTTTCTATTCATGTCTTTTCAGTTGGTGTTTGACGATATTTATACTGGAGTAGATTTTTCGAACACAGTCTGGAGGACACAAAAGTGAACCACAGTGAATCTCTTCAAGATGCTCACCTATTATAAGAATACAGTAAGCGAAAGATGATCAAGTTTCCCGAATTTCTGACAATTTTTAGGAGACCATTATACCAAGATGAACATAAGGCGCTTCGATACGGACGAACTGTGGGCAAATCTACAGATTGCAATTGGAAAATATGCTATGTTATCCATCAATCTTTAAAAAGTGATTTGGAGAGCCGTTTGTCGTTAAAATGTGCTTGCAATAGTTGCAACAGAAAACCTATGAGGAATGTTTCTGTAATTTGCATCCAAATCTGTTACAAAACTCATATTGAAAATGTCTATTAAAAAAAATTGGCAGTGTTACAGTTATTGGATGCAAACTTCAGATCTGCATGAACTCTTGTGACAATAATTGTATTTATAAAGGGTGTCGAGTTTTGGGTAACAGAGCAACGCACTAAACTTGCTTAAAACCGCCGAATTGAAATGTATATTCAGCTCTATATCTATTCATAATTTTGATTTTAGTAAAGTACGTAGTTGTAGCCCTGTAATGAACATTGTTTTGAAACAGATTTATAATAATCTGATATTCGTTATTGACTTTCACTCATGTTTATCAGTTTCTTCCTTAAAATCAAAATCTAGCTATTGCTTATAAACAGAAGGGGCAAATGAATAATGAAGTTCGTTTTCTTGGGAACTTTAATCTTGCCAATGCAAATAGGGCGTGATAGGCAAATTTGCTTATAAATTCAACCCTTACAAGCACAAGTTCAAAGTTATTGCTGTCAGCTGGGAAACGAGCACTGCTGCAGAAGCTACATCTGAAACGGTGAAATATTCTCATTCCAAAACTGGAATTGGGCGCAAATTATTCTAATATTCAAAATGAATTTGAAATTTGGATTTTGAACTTGACAAATGAGCAGTACTTTGTAAAAAAAATCTGTTCAGTCGAGCTATATTTGAAAGAAAGTTATCGACGAGCGTTGACAAAATGAAGCTTGATTCTTAAATTATTCATTTGATTTTTAATGAAATCTTTTTTTAGAAAACAGTACTGTTAAATATGTTTGGTCAAGAATGGTCAGACCTTGTTGACTCGCGCCATAAAAATCATGTCATTCAGTCAATCCTAGTATAGAAAATTCGACATATTTTATGAAATTGTCGTCATGTGTGTTGGTATGTCAATGTGTGTTGGTATGATCTTTAGATTTCTGACTGACTGAAATCTTATATATTTATGCTCTGAAACATTGTCAACTCGCATTAACATTAAACAATTCCTATATTTGTAACAGAGCCATCTGCTATATATTAATCAAAATTCGTTTAAATCTTAATAAGCGAAATTTGTGCATGCTAATTACTATCGATATAATTTCACAACTTTTTTCTTAAAATCTTTGTTGTCTCTTCCGTTTTCACAATTTAAGATTACAAAGCGCATTCAAGAATCTCCGATTTGAAATATAAGATGAGATAAAGATAAGATCATATTCCATGAAATATGAAGGCGTTAATTATGTGATCAGTAATTCTGTGTTAATAGTTTATACATTTAAGTTTCATCTTTGAAAAGATGGAATTTGGCAATCCTTCTTTCACTCGCTTTCTTCTGTGCTATAGGTTTGAGATTTTGTGTTCTCGATGACAATATACTATTTTAATATTTTCAGAACTATCAGTTAATCAATTTATATTTATTCTATTCTGGTGGTGCCACCTAAAAAGTAGAAATAAAAACAACCTACTTTTATTCCATTAATAATTTTTTTTAATTCAGTTTAGTTAACATGGCCAAATACTGGCCCTTGCTCCATAAACCCTCAAACAAACCAATCAGTTTAGTTAGAGCATTTTTAAATTTTCGAAAATATTTCCATGGTCCATGCAATCACTAAATTAAATACTGATAAGATATTTCCATTCACAAATAATTTTTACTTTTCTTAATCAAATTTAAGAACTCCTGTACAAAATTAAGAACAACTTAAATGCTTTAAATCCAGCATTTGAAGTAATTTAGCTATATCTTGCAATTTTCTGTAAATGTACGGGTCCTTAGAATATTTAATCATAATAATGGTTAATCTTGATAGTTAATCTTAAATAAGAAGGGATCAATAAGTCTTCTCAGCTCCATTAAGTTTTTATTTTTTTTTATTCTGGTTGTTTCCAAACCAGTATGTCTGATTGTCTTAGCCGGCAAGACAATCAGAATTTGAGTAAACACTTCTTGATCACCATGCTTGATCACCATGGTAATCTAGAAGTTTCAAGAGAAAACGCGACTCCCTAGAAAACTTAACAAAGAATGTTCGCAAAAATTTAATGTAATTGGGAGTGTTTTCGATGTAAAATGTCTTGCACTTTTTCTTATGTATTGAATGGATGTGATAAAAATTACTTATATTACATATTTAAAGTTTCCTCGTTTAATTTGCTGAAAAATCGCTTGGAATTTCGAATAGAAAATATTTTGTACGAAATTACTGAATTTTACTGACTTTTGTAAATTTAATTCACCAAAAATTTGAAAAAAATGTAAATTGTGGGAGCATGTTTAAAGCAGCAGTGCATTCACAAAATTAAATTTTAAAAAATTCCAAGTCATTGAATAAGATCTGTATAATTTTTTAAATATTATGAAGTTTTAAAATCCTCCATGCGCATTAAAACGCAATTTATATTTTAAATTGATTCTGTGGTTCTACCATATTTCGCATGTTTGTTTTCACTTAACATATTTGAAGTAAAAATTTTAGTTTAATATAAACCTCGATATGGGAAAAAAAGTAAAATTCTATTAGTAGGATCCTATAAGACGTTTCCGTCTTGCTAATATGCGCATGGAAAATTTCAGAAACTGCGAATTAGTAATTTTGTGTGTGCAGACGTTACTTTATAATGCAAATTACTGATTGTAGCTGTACAATATAAACAACAGTGACCATAAATAAAAGATCTTTCTTCCTTGTTGCATCATTTCTGTTTGCTAATAAAAGTTGATATGAAAATCACAATTATGACTCTCAGAATCTATATTATGTGCCCACTATGATATTCATACAATATGAAACATTTAATAAGTAATTTGTTCTTGTGTGGAAAAACTTGTTTATAGTATCCAAACACTTTTATTTACTGAATACAATCTTGCATATCTGTGCTTTGAAATATTAAACATGCATTAAGAATTAGCAATTTTTCTATGTGTAATCGGGGCCGCGGTGGCCTAGTGGTAAGGTCTCGGCTTTGGGGCCGGAGGGGGCTCCAGGCTCGAAACCCTATTCCACTGAAGATCCGCCGTGTATAGGGCCTGTTGCACGTTAAATCATACGTAGTGGTCAAACGTCCTCCCGCTGGTGTGGCGTGGAAGTTTGGAGAGGGGGTGCCAGCTCAGATGTCGTCCTCGTCATCTGACCGAGGTTCAAAATTACGAGGTCCGTCCCAAAATAGCCCTCGTGTTGCTTCAAAACGGGACGTTAATATAACTAAACTAAACTATGTGTAATCGAGGTTGCCTTATATTATATATCAATTTGTTTATATTAATTATACTTTTTGCTGCATTTTTTAGCAAATGGAGTCGCATACATAGTAATTTGAAATTTCCATGCAATCAGTATTCAACATAATTGCATCGGATTTAAAATTATTTTATCTCTAACTGTAGAATATATTTGAACTGCAAACGCGAAAAATTAACAATTCTGTTGTGTGTCGTTTTTAACCCTTTGAATTTAGATGTCTCTTCTCGGGAACCATTGACTCAATCGGACATTTTGTGATTTCAGTAGTTAAAAAAATTATACAATGAGTTGTAGATTAATTTTTCGGAAAAATTAATACGATTATATTTTACTGTTGAAGAAATAAAACGAGCTCTTTTTATACAGTGAGTAAATATGCATCTAATTACTTTCAGAGTGGAAAGGGTTAAATGTTACCACAGAAGTGCCGATGAAATAACCAAATGGATAACTAATAATTTTCCTATATTAAAAGGATAGAATTCGACTGCATTTTTAGCCTAAGGACTTAAATTAAATATTAGTAAACAATATTTTATTCAAAATCATTATTTGGATTATTAGTGGCGAAATTTTTCCACTAATGCATAAGCCAATCAATACGTCTAGATTACATATGATCAAAAATTCGTTACATTCAAGTTTCAAATGTTTCAATAATAACTCTTTTCTCTGAAAAACCAGTTAAACAATAGAAATTTTAAAATGCCGATTTCTAAATAAAACTACTTAATAATTCTAGGCATAATTTTCTATGCGATTATTCAGTACGTATTGTCTTTTTAGTAATATTTCAATATCTGCCAGAAAGATGGAATAATTCAAAAAGTTTATTGAAAGGTTATTGAAAGAAATTTGTTATCGTTCTTAAAATAAGTTTTAAGTCATTGAAGCATAAACCCCTCTTCATGTGGAAGTCGTACAAGTTAAATTTCATCAAACCAGCTCTAAGGGATTTTGAATTAAATGCGTCCAACTTCTGTGAAGCGTTAAAAGTCCGAGAGAGCATGAAAGTTAATATTTTAATTAAAATCTCAACCATCCGTATCTATTCTTGAGAATAGTGCTTGGTTTTTTAAATATTTTTATTTTTGTATTTGAGAAATTCGATTGAATTAAAGTAATCATTCGAAAGACTTAATTTTCCCATCAATCGTGTATCACGTTAAAAAGGATAAATCTATGCGTTTCATTAGATATTTTCTTTCATTTAATGATTTTGAGTTTCAGCGATGAGAAAGGAGTTTTACAAGAATTACATATATTTTCTATCTGATTAGTTATTCATTTCTTATATGCATTAAATAAATTTCAGGCTACGGATTAATTTCTTTTTTCCACTTCTGTATAACTTTTAATAATAAATCATTTAAAAGTAACTTTGATTTTTCTGGTGTCGTTATTCAAAATCATTTTAAAATAGTGTAATTTTAATGACTTTTAAACATCTAACTGCTTTTTATTTAATACAGTACATTTAGTTTTTAGTTAAAAATTTCGCCAAAGAAAATACTATGAAAGTTTATTAAATATAAACTATTATATTAAATGATTACATTAACTTTATTACAGAAAACAATATGGGGCGATAATAACTTCTATAATATCTAACGCCTAGTTACTAATGTTCTATCGATGGATATTCAAGAATCTCTTGCAATCTGACGAATGCAAACATTTTCCAAGAGATATTTTCCGCTTACTTGTGAATTTGCTATTAACTGTCTATTAATATTTTGTTCCCCTGCGTATAAATGTTTTCAGAAATGATAATAAAAATGTTTTCATTAATTTTCCATTCTACTCGTAAAAGAATATTTGCAGACATTTATATCAAAATTAGAGACGGGCATATTTATATTTTTAAATACGTAAAATGCCTACAATTAAATGCTTTGAAGTGATTATCAGAAGATGAGCTTTAGCGATATCGAATAGAGTTTTAATCCACTAAACATGAAAAATTATTTTTGTTTCAAATAATACAATTAAAAATATTTCCAACTAAATAGGAAGAAATTCGAGAACTTCGAGGCATGCGAAATGAAGAACTTTTGAGGTAAGGCACAAAATAAAAATTTAATTAAAATGCGATGTGCCCAAAACTTTGTAAAATCATATTTCTAAGCTTTTCAAATAATCTCTTGGGCGAAAAATTTTGCTAATTCCAAAAACATAGTCTACATGGAAAATTATTTCTTGTCAAGAATCTTGAATTCATAACGAAGCACTTGTATAAGATCGTCAGATGTTTTCTTTCATTTCCATACTTCAATTTTAAATTTGAAAATATTATGAAAACTAAAAATATTTAAGATCTTAAATGAAATAGGATAACGTTGCTTAAATCGTACCTATTCCATTCTGACTTTGTTTCCGACGAATCGGCAACGCTGACGGCAGTGCGATGACTACGAGCGTCGGCGATGTTAATTCCATTATTAAAAACGGAGCTTCTATGCTTTACAACCTAGTCTCGAAGAAAAATAAGTTTTCGGTAGTTTTCTTATAGTTTTCGAGTATATTTCTTGGGACGTAGAACAATATTATAATATATTATTATTTCTTAGAGCTATTTGAATAGTTGCTTTTATGCAGTAATGACGCTCTGGTTCAATTCATTCTTTTATGATGCTTAGTTAAAATTTTACACTTGCCCGTTGCGTAAGTTGTACCACAAACGAGGCTTAAATCGTACCATTTACGCCTTAAGGATCTTTTGTACATATGAAAATATATATCATTTATAGAAATAGAAATGTGTTCTTCTAATATGTAATGCGAAATGTACCTTTTCCAATTTTTAGGAAGGGGCCATAAACGTGGGAAAACGTACCGATAATACTTAAAGACATGGATGAGGCATCATGAAAATTACCCAATGGTGATATGGGCTTCAACGAAATTATAATCATAAACCGAAAACTGCGACGTCACCTCCTAGAACTAAATAAACATTATGAATTTGGAAAACTTAAAAGGTTGATCGAGAATTCTCAAAACCGAAAAGTTTACTCAAAGAATAGTAATGCAATGCGTTTTTGCTTACATGGTACGACTTAACCCTTTCTAGTCCTAAGGCCGCGGAACGTATACTTACCACCAAATTCATCAATTTTTAAATGCGATTTTTTCCTCGCCAAATTTTTCGATGATACAAAAACCCAAAGGTTTATATTTCTTATTTCAAACTATCACGAAATGTCTTGAATTGGTAATTAATAAAAAATTAATTTCATCCAATAAGCTAAATGAATTTTTCCTTAAATTAATCATAATCCCAATTATTTTATTATACCACTACTAGAAAAAATGGCCCTTTAAAGGTTTAAGAACCGGTTTCCTTAGTCGTATTGATGTTATTACTTTAAGATTTGTTTATTTCATTCGACATAGTACGAATTTTTGAACTTTCTTGTCATAAATAGCTGCAATATTCATAGAAGTTGCGAGTAATGCAAAATTTAATCCTTCATTCAGTAAAACCTGCAATCTGTAGACTTTTTCCTTAGGGTTACGACTTAAGCAACCTTACCCTATATACAAAGAAATTGTTTGAAAAAGAAAATATTTGATAAGAGAAATCATAATGGAGAATCGACATTATCCGCTGTTTCAGCTTTGAAAATGTTAAGTCGAAAATTTCCACTTAACCCGATTCCACTGTAGATCCGCCGTGTATGGGGCCTGTTGCACGCTAAATCATACGTAGTATCCAAACGTCCTCCCGTTGGTGTGGCGTGGAAGTGTGGAGACGGAGGGTGCCAGGTCAGGTGTCATCCTCGTCATCTAACCGTGGTTCAAAATTACAAAGTCCGTCCCAAAATAGCCCTCGTGTTGCTTCAAAACGGACGTTAATATAACTAAACTATACTGTGTTTCCGAAATTATTAGATTTCTATTTCCAGTCTTTGATTATTTTTTCTTTGCTTCCGACATGAACTTACACTGTTTATTTGGCCCGTGAAAGTGTTTCTCTTCTTAAAGGCAAGAAGCTACCGCTGTAGGAAATAAATTTAATAAAACAATTTTTAAAACACGCTTTTATTACTGTACTAAAAAGTGTTTTTTTAAAAACTAATAATCACTAATTTTGTTTTTAACTAATTCATTATTGTAAATTTTAAGGAATCCTGTAATCAATTTTTAATTCACTTTCAGTCGGCGTCACTGGCATGGAATCAAAATTTAATATAACTTAATCGATTAAGTTATATTAAGTTTTGAAAATAATAAAATCGTGTATTTTCTTCGAGAACAAATAATCCACCAAAATTTTAAATATCTAGCTCATCAGTGAGGGAGGGAAGTAATCGATTACAAAATTCTATTTCTGAAAACACAAAATAAGTGAAGCTAAATAAAATTCTGTGAAAAAGAATGTAATGAATTTTAGATCAGAAATTACATAACATTTCTAAGTCGAATATCATTTCTTATTGATCTTAACTCTGATAGCAGAAGAGATATTTTACATATGCTTGATATGATTTATCAAGCAGATACTGTTGAATTTTACTGAGATGGAATATATATGTATTCCTGAATGTTTGAAAAATTTGCTCCATGGAGGAAGGTTTATTTATTTGGGACTCGGCAATCTTTACTATGGGCCTAATAAAATATTTTTCATCAATATACCTGGTTTTACCCGAAAAGGTATTTTTGGGTCTCAAAATCGATCGCTTTAAACCATATATTCCGAAATACTTGTCCGAAACGACTCTAAACTTCTACATGGCAGTAACATAAAATCGTTTTAAATTGACGGAATCCATCTCTTATTCCAAATTCCTGGAAAGTGTTTTTATACCAGTCGTTTTAAAAATTTAGCTTTTCCCGTACCATTTCTACGAATATTTGACAATACTTGTGAGAAATGATGCTTTGATCAATATCTCCAAGATTTACAGTTGCAGTTATGTAAAAAATACTAGTTTTTAGTGAAATAAAACAATATTCTGAAATCAAATAGACTAATTGCTATTTTATGTTGTATTTTTTATTGTTGTTAATAAAACTCATCAGGTGATTATATGTAAAAGCAATTTTAAAAATTAATACTACTAACTCAATAATCGTTTATTTTCAATTCTATATCAAATTTTATTGTTATGTTCGAGACACCTTTTAATAGAGGAGATCATTATTGGTTAATTGCAACGGGACTGAATACAAAAGCGGCTTTTATATTTGTACTACTAATAATAACAAAACAATTTCACACTCATTTGCTTAAATGAAAAACTTGACTGAATAAACTAAGCTTTAGTTTAATTTCCATGTTTTCCTATCCGACAGACAGATTTAAACATTTCTGACCAGAGTTAGGCCAAGGTATAAAAACTATTGGTTTTTAAATGAAGTTATATAAATTATTCGGAACTATAATACAATAATCAAGCCTTTAAGTTTCAGAAAAATTCGAAGGGCTTTTGCAGTAATTTTAACAACTGATCCTATCCAATTTTTTATTGAGAACGCCGTACAATCTACCATTTCAGATATGATTATCATTGTCTTTACAACAAACTAGAAACCTGGCTTCGAATAGCATTCTGTAACAGTTATATATTATTCTTAGAAGGAAAAAGTGAGAGAAAAAATTAAAAGTTGGCAGTTATCTTTGAAGCCATTGGCAATTACTTCTCGTGAATAATGATCTACAATGAGCACGAGACTGATAATCATCGACCTTCTGTTTGCTTTGAAACCGTTGTAATAGCATTTTCCCTTTTATGCCGATACCTGCTTTGTTAAAGATGAAATTTAATGGTAGCAATTAAGCTAATCTGGCACTATAGACGGATGCGAATTATTGGCAATCAACGAAATGACGTTTTATTATGCATATTGCACGAAGAACATTGGAAGAACAATTAGGTATGATTGGTATCAATTATTGGGAAGAACAATGGGAGTATTATAAATATTGCGATGGAATAAAACGATAGATATACATAGGCAGAAGACAGATTGTTCCAAAGGCTCTTGAAGATTTTTGTTAGTAATCCATAATAGCACATGCAGTACTTGAAAACTACCCAGTTATCTATGCAATGAATTATAAATTCATTTAATGTGTCACTGTGTTTTCCTCTGAGATCATTTTGTTACGGTGCTAGAATTGAAAAATTAAAAGGAAAATTAAGATTTCATTAATCATAAGTCAAAACATCGATATAAATTATGTCTTTATTTAAATAAATCAATTTTCTCAGCTTAATAACGAAGTGTTTTCAAAAGGATAATGCCATGCCACTAACCACCGCGTAGCTGTTCCGGCCCTCAGCCAAAAGAAGTGAACTGTAGGAGAAACGGTTGCGCGGGAGCGAAGTGGTAGACGCTATTAATGGTATTGGGTCTCTGCACAGAGTGTGCACGTTCTTGTAGGCGTTCTCAAGGTGAACTCCGAGTTAGCAATTATGAGTAATCGTGAAAGTGAATACTAGTTGTACATCTGTATATAGCTCCTATTTAATTGTATATAGTAGAATTAATAAACTAGTGTGAGAAAAAAGTGAATTTATTGAAGGCTGGAGTACACAGTTATTACAATTAGTTTCATAAAACTTATCAATAATTTACCAAATTCGAAAGGAGTAAGTTTTAAGTAAACATCCTCTGCTCAATATTGTTCGATGTGACAGTAGTTGCATTCGTGGAAGAAAGTTTGAAATACTCTGACCTAACAATTTATATTAGACGTATATTTGCTTGAATTGAAATAATTTCCTTCTTTTTTTTAAATTGGGCTAATAAGGTTTATTTATGTTTTCTAACCTTTAGAAAGAATAAGATATCCCATGTATAATATAACAGCAAGAGGATTTGAAAGACAAACTCTTTAAATGTAATTCAAATCGGTTTATGCTAAGAAAATTTCGTAAATACTTTCTTAAAAAACACCAATCTCATATAAATGGATTTAATGGTTTTATTACAAAACCTTGGAACTCGCATTTAAAATTTTCAAGAAATACTTTAATTGCCTCTAGACGCTCTTAAAAGCAAATCCTTATCCTATCAAAAATCCTGACAGTTTCTTAATTATCGGTATATTTCTTTTTAGTTTGAAGTGCATGCAGTGGTATTATTTGAGATCGAAACACTTTTTTAAATACGATTTCTTAAATTACAGCTACTTTGGGATTTTTTTAACATAAGAGAATTCAAAATGATACATTAAATCAGGTGTTTGCAATATTAAGCTTTTTAACAAAAAAGAGAAAATAACTTTAGAGTAAGATCTGCCAAGTTGACGTGGAACGTTTTACTTTTAACAACCGATTTTGATAATCAAAACTACATTATTCGTAATTTTTACACTTAAAATTAATTTCCTAAAAATATATCAAAGTGTTTATTAAAATTGTTTTAGCCTTTGACCAAAAAAGGCATCTCTTGCAAAGTTGCGCAATTAATTTTTTATATTTTTTAGCTCACGAATTTGTTCTGAAATAAATCTATTGTGATAAAATGCGAACATTTGAATTCTTTTTACTGATTTTCAAAATTTTTGTACACAATTTGAAAAATAAATGTAAATAATGTCACGCATTTTAAAATGTTATCTCGCATATATTTGTGAGGGCTTCTGGTTTTACTCTTTAACTTACTGCTATGTTTTCATTTCCCTACTTTATAAACCCAGCACGATTTTTCTCTCAAACTTTCTCGTATGCTTCCACTATATAGCAAGTTTTGTGCTCAACTTCGTCAAACAGTGAAGAGAATCTTGCATGCATTTTGGAACAATACTTCTTCCCGTTCACCTATCAGTTGATACAGATCTACAATTTTTGTATTAAGACAAAGCACTAAATTTCATTTAACTAGCTTCTTGCGTTTTTAAGTTATCGCGTTCACGTGCTCATGAATAGACACAGTGGCAGGCAATCAACTCGTTGATGTAATTGTACATGAAAAAATAGATATTTTACTTGCTAAAATACATAAATCTGTATTTAAATCGTTGTTAAAATTCGCATAAAACGTTTTTACAGAAAAGGGAGAACTTTCGGCGAGTTACTGTGGGTTATATGCGAATGAACTACTTCTGCAAACTAAAGCTCCGTTCCAACGGTCTGTCCTTCCACGAGTTCGGCCCGCGATTCGCGTTATTCCCTATTGTCAGAACAGGAAGAATCGATGTGGCTCGTGGGCTTGTAAGTGCATCGGATGTTTCCCTTGTTACTGCGGTAAATAGCTCGCACATCAAAGGAAGGGGAGTGGCTAGACGGCGCCAGTGCATCCTTTCGCTCGAGCACTGCGAAGATATTTACCAAGCCAAGCGCCCGTATGAACAGCGCGACTGTTCGAATTCCACCGACCACAGTCCATAAGTACGAACCTCGAGCGACTCGAGGTTTGTCCAAGTCACACGCCGTCGGAACATGGCTTAATGCAATCACTAAATGTTCATTATCACATATTTGGAAAGGTAAAATGATTCATATCTGTGCTAAAAATAATTCTCACCAGGGAGATATTTTTTTTTTTCATTAGCGAATCATCGTTACAAATTAGTGCCACCTGAGCTCATTATTTTTTGCATCTTCCTTATAAGGCGTGTAAAAGGAACGCGAAACCAATATGCTTGCATTTAGTGATAATTTGCATTAATACACAGTTTATTAGAAATTCCCCATAATTTTTTAATTTACTTTTCAGATGAATATAAGAAGCAAGATATTGTGGTTATACGAATGAATTAATTATGAATGCCTGCAAATCTTTAAGAAATTAACAGAAGCAAACGTTATGTAACGATTATTATCGCCTTCGAATCTCTATTAAACTTTATCCCGATTAAATCATTGCTAAAATTGTCCCCATACAAATTTTCGGGAGTATGCTATCTGACGACATAATCAATTAAACTTTTCTTTCCAGAATAAATATCGCTTTAAACATACTGCTATAGAGAGTGTGTTGTATGAAGTGCCAAATAGAAGAGTTAGATATTGAAAACGAAAAATTGCTACTTTGAAAATTGAAAGATTTAGTATTAGTTTCATTTGTTGAAGCACTTGAGTAAATCAAAATAGCGAAGCAACTTTTTACTCGTTCCATCTTCATCGAAATACATATGTTACTGTCAGTGTGGGTAATCGGTTATTGGCGATTATTCATAATAACCCAATAGCCAAATCGCCGGCGATTATTTACCTGGATAATTTATCAGAACTTATCACATTAACCGGTTATTATGAATAATTACCAATAAAATTTGGTCATTGTGATTAATTAGATGGACATGTGTCCGCACTGATCAAAATTCATTGATTAATGTGATTAATTAACCTCTTCCGGTGAAATGACGAGTATAGCCCGTCATTGGTTTTCATGTTACACAGCACCATGTCATGATTAAATCTTACCGGAAGGGGTTAAGCAAAATCATTCTAACATTCACTGAGAAAGCGAAGCTAGTAGGTTCCGGTTCCTGCTGCTAGCGAAGCCATAGGATGTTTCTTTAAATTAAAAAAAAATTGTCCGGTGCTCGTTTCAGATGCCGCAGGCATCGCGAGTCCAATTTTTTCTGCTTCATTTCAGTAATTAAAAAACGTAGACTCCTTACATTCAATGAGCTAGCGAAGCTACTAGGTTCCGGAACCGATGCTAGCGAAGCCGTGGGATGTTTCTTAAAGCTAAAAATATCTGCCCGGTGCCCACTTTAAATGCCGCAGGTATCGCGAGAGCGGTTGAAATTCTTCATTTGAAACAAGAGATAGTGCAAAGACAACCCACAAATACTTTGGTTTCAAAAAGATTTAACTTTAAACGATTAAACTTTAACTGTGACATACGGACCTATAATTTCAAATAGAGAAAGCCAAAATAGATTTCAACCGAAAATAATTATATTAAATAAACTTCATTGGTAATTATTCATAATAACCGTTTAATGTGATAAATTATCCACTTTAACGGCTTATTTGATTATTATGTATAATCGCAGGTTATTATACACGATTATCCACATTGACTGTAACACACAGACTACTTTCACAGAAATGAGAAACATTCGATTTTTGCAGTAGAGTTACGGCTAAATATATTCTTTCAAGTTATGAAAAGCTCAGTGATCCGAATTCTAGATATCGAGATTTTTTGAAACTGAAATTTGCTGTATTATATAGAATTCCTCAATCATTCATTCTGAATATAATCAGAGACATTTCTAAAGGTAAATATTGAAAAAATTAATTTTTCGCACAAATGATAATGTTTTGTTTTGTTTGTTTGTTCTTGCGATGTCTGCAGTTGCAACAAAGATAATTAAGCTTATTTATTTTGCATGCTTTTTTATATTATTATTATTGAAACATTTAAACTTGATTTAGCAAGGAATAATTATTCTCACTAACCATCATGTTATGCTCTGTTAATTTGCGTTATAATCGAATGCCAGAAGAGGTCCAAGGTCACTAATAGAACATGGGTTAAATATCTACAGCAATCTGAAGTTTAAAATTACATTAAGAAAACCATGAATATAAAATGATGCAGGATTCAATTGAAATCTTATTCCCAGGGAACAAGCTGGTCGCCGAATGCGGCTAGTAAATAACATAAATAAATTGTATTAATGATGTTAGGCGTTGCATTTTCTTAATAATAACCAATACTAAAGTACGTTACTTAGATGTTGGTATCATGAGGATATTTAGAAATTGGGATGTCGAATCTTTTGAACCCAGGTTCAAATCTGGACGATATTCATCCTCCACAATGCTCATTCGACCTCAGAATGGACATTAATATTATTTTAGAAGGATATCAGATTTGCTGCATAGATATATGAAGGTAATGAGGTTGGACAGATTTCTCAAAAGAGTGTGTAGATATAGTATCCCATAAACTACCATTCAGATTAATTATATCAATGAAATTCTTTTCGGTTTAAAAATATAACTTTATACATGGATAAGATACGTTAGTAACTTATATTGCAATCGCAAGAAAGCGCATGAGAGTCGATTAGTTCGAACCATCTGCAATTCAGAGAAATCATTTCAAGGGGAGACAGCGATGCAAATATTTCAGAATGGTTTTGGATAAAGTTCAAGATACGCCTTCGGTATCCCTACTTATACGTTTGCTGCAACACAACGACTCATTACAAATTTTCGCTGGGAAATATTCCCTCATTCACCTTACATCTCAGACCTCGCTCCTATTGATTTTTACATCTTCTTACAACTTTAATGTTTTCCGGCAAAAGGCTCCTGGGTGGAAAAGATGTGAAACAAGCGGTTGTCATCACATTAAGCATCGTTTCTCGATATGGGATTGCCTCGATATGACAAGTGTCTCAAAGCATATGACAATTGTGTATAATAGAGTCCAAAGCCTGTTTCTTAGTAACAATGAAGTATTTCGTTCTTATCATTTTAAGTTCTTTGACTGTCCAATAGAACTAAATTTTGGATATCCTGAATAACAGAAAACTTTTTAAGCGGTTTAAATTAAAGACATTCTATTTCCCAGACGATTTGCGACACTTCATACTTCCAGAGCACTACAAACTAATGTCTCGGGAGTTCCGTCTTTCGTTTTTAATCTTACATTTTTCGCTTGCAATGTCTGTTATTTATATGGAACATGCGCAAGAGTAACTTTTTAATTGCATTTTTTTATTCAGTAACAGTAAATTTTCTCTTGAGTATTAAGAAAGATATATGTTACTGTATAAATTTTTCATTATGCATTTATTTATGAGTTACGAACAATTCACATATTAACTCAGAGTAAGATTATAGTTCCAAAAACTGAATAACTTTAGCTTTCATAAGAAATATATTTTATAGCTGAATAAATATAGCATTAGAAATATATCTTTATGGCATGAATAGAGATATGTATATGGAGATGAACTTGCATGCGTTTCTCATTTATTATGATGCTACTGAACTATGGATTTTTTTCATAGACGAATCTTTGATTCTGAATAAAATTTTGTCAATGAATCAGTGGATGAGGAATTGTATCACATCTTTCATAAATTACCGATCTTGACAGTTTTGAATTGAAGCGAATTCAAGCGAAAACGTACTGAAACAAGGGGGAAACTTTCGTTCTTATGATTTTCTTGAAATTTTTATTTCGTCTTTGAAGGATTTCTCGTCAAAAAAGTAATGAATAATGTACTTTCTAACTTCTAGACTTATTCTGCAATATACAAGAAAAAAATTGACAGAAGTTTTAGATATATTCTATCGCTTCGCTGCACGGATTTTTTCTACGAGGCGTTGAAACTTTTAACGGGAAATATATCTCGATACTTTATCTTGCCTACTTCCGTATTTCGACTTACAATAAAATGGTCTTATGATATACTTCAAAAACATCAAAGGCACTCGTTGCTCTCGAAAGAAATTTTTTCTGTATTTACTAATGACATACGAGTCCGGTACACAATTATACAACAGCTTCTTGTTCAGTTAGCATTGTTTGTAAAATAACAGGCAAACTAAACAAGATTTAGTTTTCATATAAGTCAATTACTTTATTCCAATGTACAGAGAAAGAGCCAATGGGATCATATATATCTATAATGGAAACAATAATAAATTTAAAGATGACAGCATAAATATAAGAAAAAAAAGTATTTCCACGTTTTTGATTTTAAAACAAGGCTGTTATTCTTTTTTACTTATCTTAATTGTGACCCATTGCGACAGTTTTAAATAATAATATTTTGCTAGGTTTGGCTATTTTCAAGCATTTTTCTAACTCATTTACAGGGATGGGAGGGTCACATGTTCGATACTCGATTCTACGGAAGTTCTACTCGTTTACAGACCTGCCGCGCCTTATGTCGAGATATAGAACGCACTCTTCTGTAGAAATTTTTCAAGGTGGGATGCTGGCTTAGGTGTTGCCCTGCTCTTCTACGTCAATTTGAGGTCGTCTCCAGATCTCAAATGCTATCGTCACAAAGATCCTTGTATAGACATTAAAATTGATTACAAATCAGTTTAACTCACCCAAATCAATTGAACAAATCAATTCCAATTGTGCTGAATAAGGGATCGAAAATCAGGCACTCTATATTTTGATCCATCAAGACAAGACACTCATTTCGAATTTACCTAGTATCTATGAAATTTTAAGATTTTTGTGTGTCCTCAAAACTTCACGACTTAGAACTCAGAAAATAGCCCCTTTTGTTTGCAATCTAATAAAAGAAGCGATCTAAGTTTATTTTTTGTAAATTTAGAGCATACAGAACATTTAAAAGAAAATCATGTCTGCACTAAAATAGCAAAACGCATCATCATCACTTTTCTTTTACAGCAGAAAAAAACTGTGAAACATACTGTCAAACAAAATCCATAATTTCATCTTTATTTCCGTACATTTTCTGAAGAAGACTATATTCCGTTCCTCGCGATTCTTCTAGGGAGTATTTTTGGATCAACCTTTAAGATGACTTCTTAAAGATGCTTTATGCAGAAACCAACATCGAGATTGAGGAAATAAGAAAAAATACGAAGAGACAAACGTTAGAAATGCTCAAGACAGGAAAAGAAGAGGAGTTTCATAGAATAAAATTATCGTTGATCTTTGATGAAATATGATTTAAGTATGTCGAGAATAGAAATTTTGTAAGAATTTCAATAAGAAATCAACAAATGGAATATCTTTTCCTATAAACATTTTCCTGACAGAAAATTGGTTCTCGATGAAAATGACATAAAAGAATTCTCTAGTGAAAAGCTTTCAAAAGGTCTCATTCAGTTTGATCTGATTATGTTTTCCTATAATATTGTTTCAAATATTGACAGCTCTACATAAAAATGGATTTATGAAAGATATATTTCACATTATTAGATGCAAGAGACGTGTTTTATAACATTGTTAAAGCAAATAAATCTGACATCAATCATACAGCCGTTTAAAACGGAGAAATAGAAATCACACTTACGATTATATGGGTATTGCATTACACAGATTTAATTCCTTTGCCTTAATACAGGTTTCGGACATACAAATGAATCTATGACTGTAGAAGCCACAGAAGTCAATAATATCTAGATAAGGGAATATTTAAAAATAGTTATCTTTTAAATCAGTATTAAACATTATTTTACCTGTTGCAATTGCGTAAATTAATAAAGTTTGACTTAACTTGACTTTTGCTCATTTCTTCCTCATTACACAAATACCCCTTCAAAATTAAAAATGTAGTATAAATCTGTAATCTCAAAAAAACGACTCTTGCGGTTCTGACAATCAAGACAGACTATTTGATAAGCCTGTTTAAAGTATCAAATGATCAATCCGATGGGTTTGGACGGACGTCTTTTCCGTTAAAGACATAGTAATATTCTTTATTTGCAGGCGGCTTTTTCTTTGCCTTAGATTCAAGTAACTCGTTGAATAAATATTTCGAATTGTTTTTCGTCATCTAGATTCAAAACCTGAAATGTGGATCTAAGTAGCAAGATGAATGAGGGATTATGGTTATATTGAAGAAATGTTTTAATAGCAGTTAACATGAAACCCATAGTACCCAAAAATCGCCAAATTACTGATCCGGAAATAAGTTTCCCTTACATTTAGGAAGAAATCGAGCAGGTAATCGCAAAGATTTAGCAGATTGGATTTTTTCCAGGTTCCACTTACTAACCAGGGTGTACTGATTTTTTCATTCACGGCGGAACTGCTAACGCAATTGACACTGTCAAGATCAGCCATACTTAGCGACATACTGTCCGTTATATCTGCCGTTGTCAGTCAGGAGTGGATACAGATCCACTCCAGCCTCATGTGGGTGGATACGATTGTAACCTATGAAACTTCAAAATGAACTTTAACCCTCCCCAAGCTAAAAAACCAAATCATAGATGCAACATTTACCAAAACATGTTAAATACCGTTGAACCAAGTGAATTTTGTCTGTCTTACAAACTTTTGCTGATGTAATTCAAGGCTATGAACTAAATAAATGAATTTAGCTTACAATGGTGGGATAAACAGGTTAATCCTTCCTTTTCATTGCCGTTACCTTCTAACAATGGCAGAGCTTTCAAGAGAAATAAATTTAGCTTTATTTTCTTACGACGATTGCGCATTGACGCAGTGTAATAATCAGCGCAAATCGCACCTTCATTATGCCTCTTTTCCTTTCAGTATTATGCAAACTAACTCTATAAAGAAACTTAAATAAAACTTTTATTATAAAATAGCTAATAGAAATAGAGTAAAGTAAAAGAAATTAATGGGGCTAAATTGATGTTTGCCATTTGAACTCAATAAATTGAAGAATTAAATCCCGCTTTTCTAGTGTACATACATAGGAAAAGAAGTAAATAGAAAACAAGCTTTCTAGATCTGTTTAAGAGTGTTTAGAACCGAATGATACCAAATATAACAGTAATCAACAAAACAAATTTTTAATTCCTTTTTCAATTAGAGAAGAAACATATTCAATTGTTAAATTTGCTGGAAAAAAGTAAAAGGCAAATATACATTCAGGCTTAATTTAAATGATTAAATATATTTAAAGATGAAAATATTATGATTCGAATATGTATAGCTCTTTTCAATATAAGAGAGTTATCTGAAATGCGGTTTTTATGATACACTTTTGTACCACCCTTATTTTAAATAGTATATTTCAGTATCATTCTTTTAAACATTCTTCTTACAACTAATTTCATATTTTCGTATCTGTAATTGCAACAATTTTATTTAAACATCTGCAGTGATTGCTATAACTATATTTACATATACAGATTATCTTCTTATTTAGTTGGTTTGATGGAAATATGTTACTTCATAACACTGCTGCAAAAAAAAATTTTTTTCGAGCTCCGACACACCATTCCTGCTTATGTGGATGACCCACTGGATCGAATACTGACCCCATTTTATCACCCACCGTTTTCTCAGGACATCCCGCCCCATTTTTATCACTGTCGGTAATTTTGCCAGTATGAATTTGAATTTGGAGGGGAAAACAACTCTTCAACCGTTAAATATCTTCTGAGGGGCTACAGAGGTGAAAAGTTCTACAAAATATGAACATTTGTAGCAGGGGATTTGGAGAATTTGTCTATAAAAAAAAATTAATAAAAATTACCAGGTTTTCTGGTTAATTTTCGTAATTTTTTCACTTATTGTCTACATATTCAACTTCCAGCCCTTTTTCCTATCACCCAAACACCCACATAATAAAAATATATATCAACAATTTTGGCTGAAAACAGGTAGGGGGTCCAAGCCTCACAAGAAAGTTTGGAAGATTCACTCTGCAGTGCCGCTCTTCATTTATCACTGTTATGTAATTTTATGGCCATGAATTTGATTTGGAGGGAAAGGTTATTTTTATACAAAAAATTTAAAAATAAAACATAATATATAATAAATAATAATAATAGATAATATAAAATATATGGGTAATTTATAATATAGTACGTTGAATCTTTAAAAGTTGTCTAATCTGCAGGCCCCAATTCCTTCCTTGATTTTTAGACTCACTAAGACAGAATTTAGTTTTCAAAGTTAAATCATCACCTGTCTCATCATTGCTTTCTGTTGTTTGCCAATCCGAGTTTACGATGAAAGCGACAACGTTGTAGTTAAACACCAAACTTTATTTTTATACATTAATTTTATTATTATATATTATATTTTATTTTAAATTTAGTATTTAAAATAAATCCTTTTCCCCTCAAATCAAATTCATAGCAAATTACATAACAGTGATAAAAAATAAGAGCGGCAGCGTTGTAGAATTGAATCTTCAAACAAACTCTCTAACAACAAGTATTAACTATATTACAATATAATAAAAATAATTTGAAAAGGTAATACAAATATATAATAAGTGAAAAAAAAATTTAAAAATAAACCAGAAAAACTATTGATTTTTTTAAATTTCAGGGGAAAAATCCTCAATCCCCTTGTTACAAATGTTCTTATTTTAAAGAGCTTTTTTCTCTGGCAGGCCCTGAAGGCTGTTAACGGTTAAAATCTTCCCCTCCCAATCAGAATGAATACAGACAGCTCAATAAATCTGAGAAACAGTGAACGTGAGGAATGTGAATAAACTCATCGAAAACCGATTTTCATGCAACGGTGTATGTAGGAAAGGTAAAAGAGATGTTTTTTAGTTATTCATCATAAGCTTAGTAGTAATATTTTTGGTAAAATTTTAAAAGTGAGAGGAATTTGAAAATCTGGAGATATGACTGATAAAAATAGAATATTAAATATATTTAAAAAGTATCAATTTCAATTATATTGACTGATATAAACTATAAAAATTATTATCTAACAAAAATATTTATAGAACAATTTTGATTTATCAACACTCTGTTTCTCTTGTTACTATATTCAGTAATATCGAAGTGTACTACCAGAGGATAACTTATTTATCATTTCTAGTTTTCAATTAAATGTTGTAATTAATATTAACTATTTATTTGAATACATTCTGTTGGGAAATCGTAAATAATAGTTTACGAAATTACATAATAGGATGTATTTTTATAATTAAATTATTAAATCCTCAAAAAATTTATTATTCTTTGGCGGTTAATAGTTTAGATGAGAAGCACAGTGATTAACCTTAAAGGTTAGTTAACAATATTATTAATATAAGTTTTCTTCAATTCATTTTTAAACCCGGCAAATCTTAAGAAGCACGATAGGCATCCGAAACAAATCAGTTCTGCATAAGAACTCATAGGCAATAGTATTATATCCTTATAAACGATACAGTTTTAGTTCGTTATATAAACATTCCATTTCGAAGAAACACGAGGGCTATTCTTAGACGGACCGCGTAATTTGAAACCATGATCAGATGATGAAGACGACATTTGAGTCGGCACTCCTCCCCAAACTTTCGCACCACACCTGAGGGAAGACATTTGACGCCGACTTAGTTAACGTTGGCCCGGCCGGCTTACACTGCGGTTCTTCGCTGGAATCGTCTTTCGAACATCTGAATCTCCCCGAAGTCGAGATCTTACCACCAGTCCACCGTGGTACTATGAAAGGTATTAAAGAATTACGACGATGCCTCCTTACGTTTATGCCGAACCGTCATTGCCTTGCATGCGCCATATAGTATATGGATTTTAGTAGGTTTGCATATAAAAGTTTTAAGCGTCCGCGAAAGCTTTTCATGAAAATATGGACCATCATTCTAAAATAAACATGCCGGAATATATGGCTTTGCAACACTATATAACAAACATGAATGCGCGAATACATTTGTTGGGATTAATATCTTGCACCTATTGTCTGAACACTATGATATGGAAAACGGGATAAAGACTTTTTGGGTGACAAACGGGTGTGTGGATATGGCTAATGAAACCGATTTGCTGAAAAATGCTTTGATAATATACTATATGGTACTCGGAGCATCCGAGTTTCGGTGAATTTTATTTGTGAAAGATAGAGCTTAACGTAACCTTTGGTACAGACGTTTCAACAGTTCGACTGTTTACATTATATCCCTCGATGAAAAAGCTTCTTTACCATCAGTCTTCATTAGGTAACACATGCATGAAATACATGCCAGCTAAGCCAGTTTTGCTGCTCAAATGGTCTCAATTCTATTATCTCTTTGGCTGAAAAATTGATAGCATTTGTAGCCTAATGCAATGAAAGTAATAGCCCTTTAATACATACGCATGGTGTTCTATATGTTTGATTCGCTTCGACATTGATTTTCTGGGGTATCTGGCATATCTTCAAGTTCTTCCTAATCATTTTGAATCCTTTTGCTTCTTCACTTTAAAAGTTATGTTAAAATAACGAAATATTAAGAATTCACCGATGTGAAAAATAAAGCTGAGCATTACAGAGTTTATTTTCTTAAATACTATTGATGGAAATAGTCTCAAATGACACATTTATAGCAATTTTTTCAAGAGTGTTAATTTTAAAATTGTTAATTACTGGACAGGTGCCAAAGGTTAAAATTAGATCTATATATCAATTTTTAAACCAATACTGGGTGCTGAAATATAAAACACATCAAATATACAATTTTGCTGTATCTAAGAATGCACCTACCTTTACTGTCTATTGGCCGAAGATGCAGGCATAGCTGAAAACATTTTGAACATTGCGTTGAACAAAATAATTTAAATATTAAAGAAAAACAAAGTTTTTAAATTTAAATATCTTTTATTTAACAATCTTTTATTTTTTGAAAAGTAACTGCCAACAACATTTTAAGTTAAGAAAAATGAAATACAAAATTTAGTGATGCACAACTCAAAAGAGACATTTTGTAATTCAACAATGATTAATATGCATATATATATATATATATATATATATATATATATATAATATTGCAAACTTCTTCATCAAATTATTAAATGAGAAAACATTTGCTTTATTCATAGAGGCCACTATGAAGGATAAGTGCTGGGGAATTGAGTTGGCAGGTTACGTATTCAGCATCGCAACACAGGTTTCTTGAGATCTTTTGGAAGCAACACTCATAGTGGTAATGCATAATCAAATTTTCATTACAAACTTCAAAGAGGGTGTTACCCCTCAACATGGAAGCTACACACACAGCGAACTGATGTAATAAGGCACTGAAAATTTTATCCCCACAATGGCAGGCAGCTCTTTCATCCCACTTACACAATCTCGATCACATAATGAAGCTTTCGGAAGGGCAGGCTGTTTCGGTGCTGCA
>BGPR01003264.1:128431-143254 GCA_013235015.1 Araneus ventricosus | reverse complement strand
AAGAATAAGCTAATGAATATGTTTAAAAGTTAGGTGAGAAATTTGTACACATATCATTTCCGCAATCGAATTAAGAAAATCGTTTTAGAACCAAGAGGAGGGTATTTTATAAATATACGCCATGTTTGGTGAAGTAAATGTTATAGAATTCAGCTATTTTTTATAATTTGTAATTCATTCTACCATTATAGTATAGGAAATAACACATTGTCACTTCCGCAATCGAATTAAGAAAATCGTCTTAGAACCAAGAGGACGGTATTTTATAAATATACGCCATGTTTGGTGAAGTGAATATTGTTGAATTCAGCAATTTCTTATACTTCGTAATTCTTTCGTACTTTGTACCTTTATAGTATAGGAAAGAACACATTGTCACTTCCGCAATCAAATTATGAAAATCGTTTTAGAACCAAGAGGATGGTATTTTATAAATATACGCCATGTTTGTTGAAGTAAATGTTGTAGAATTCAGATCATTCTTAAAATTTGTAATTATTTCTTATATTCTACCAGTATAGTATAGGAAAGAACATATTGTCACCTCCGCAATCATATTATGAAAATCGTTTTAGAACCAAGAGGATGGTATTTTATAAATATATGACATGTTTGGTGAAGTAAATGTTGTAGAATTCAGCTATTTCTTATAATTTGTAATTCTTTCTTACATTCTACCGTTATAGCATAAGAAAGAGCACAATGTAATATGTTATAAAAATTAATTCCAAATAGCTATAAAGTCACAATAGTTTGAATTTTACTGCTTTTCAAATCATTGGGCTAGAACTTTCAACAATAGATTCAGGTTATCTCTGACAAGTTTTGTATTCTTAGGAACTTTTATAGCAATGGTTGTATCATCAAGCAATGTGAACCATTTTACTCTTTGGCGTAAAAGGTTATATCAAATAAAATAAAAAAAATATCCTAAAGTTATCATTCTAATATAATTCGATAGTACCTCGCGAATGATACATGAATCCCGCTGAAAAAAGAAAAAATGAAAGGAAAATGAAAGAACAGAAACCCTTGGGTAGTTCTACAAACCAGTACAAGAAAACATTTCTTTCCAGCAGGATATATGCCCTTTGAAAAAGAACCTTGCCAAAAAATGAAAGCCGTCTGGAAATATATAAATCCTGACACAAAGTATGCTAATACAGAGTTCAAAGTCTTCCTAATATTTTTATCTTTCTTCCCACCCTTGACATGCAGTAGGGCGTCACTGCATAATAGGATGTCAAATCCAGACTAACATGACTCCACCAGATAACAACTCCTTAATAAAGCGTTTAAATAAATAAGATATAGATCCAGAGAACAAGAAAGTCTAAGGTAAACTGGATTTAGAAAGGAAGTTTATTTTTCTTTCCCTGCAAGTGCTTTCAGTGTGAACATGGTGATTACGAAAATAGGGCTGCGTTTCATTGTAAATATTTAACATCATGGGCGCGTTCCTCATTTATCTTAACTCTTCCCTCCTTTGGTCTGAAATAGACAGGTGGAGGCAAGGAATTTTCAAATGATACGGAAGCGAATTTGTTTATAACTTTTTACGCAATTCCGTATCTTATCAGATTTTGTCTCCTGCACTTTCATGGTATTTCGGTTTTGCTTAATGTCAGTTATAGGACTGGAAGACTGTTCCTTATGAAAGAAAATAGCTTGAAGGAGTAACTATTTTCGTTCTTATGAGTAGCTAGATTGTGTGGGGAGTTCATTTTAGAAAATGTAGAGTCTTTGAGATGTATTTTAAACTAGCAACTTTCGACGCCCGGCTTGTTAGCCGAGAATATAATTTTAATTGAATCTTTTATAAAAAAAAAACTTTATATTCTGGTTCCCTTAATTAAGTAAATTTAAGTTTCAAATTATTATAGAGATTTAATCCGTGTTCTTTCTGTAGCCTTGTAACTGTCCTGTTCATTATCTACATGAAAGTTTCGAGTGGAGTCAAGTAATTGTCAGGGTCATGTAATATCTAATTTCACGCTATCATAGCCGACTTCGCTTCCTTATTCCTCATACAAAATATGTATCTCATTTCCACATTAAAATGGTGCAACATATTTCATGTCCACCATCATGTTAGTTGGAATAAAATATGCTGGTAAAAATGTATCCAGTAAGTTGAATGATTATGGTTGCCATGTTTTAATTCTTTTATCAGCACGTTTTAATCTAGCTCACACCCCTCTGGATTTAAAATGTGCCGTACCATTTTAATGTTGTAAACAAGTGCCTGTTTTGCATGAGGAACGATAATTTGAAGTTCACGCGATCAATGCCCGATCAGATGAGACATGAAGATATATTTATTTGACTTCTCTAGGGACGTTTATGTAGACATTGAGCAGAACATGTGCAAGCCTACTAATAGGAGAAGGGTAAAATTTTCATCACAATATGAAGGTTAATATTACTTTGTTATGAGAACCGCGAATTTGAAATTATGCGTAAGAGATTAAGCTGAAATTATATTCCTGACGAACAAGCTGGTTGAAAAGACGGTTAGTTGATGAAATGAAAAAGAGAGCAAAATCTATTAGGCTAGCTTTCAACAATGACAGAGGAACACGCAGTTAATTTTGCGTTCAAACAATGAAAACGGTTTTAATTTCGTTGTAACGATGAAAAGTATTGTTTTAAATTAAGCTAAAATTATGTTTAAAATTTTATTAACATTAGAAAAAATTGTACGACCACTTAATTGATATCATTAAAAAAGATATTTTGTTGAATTTACAGATGATATAAAAATTTAAAAGTTATAAAGTTAGAGGGGAAAAACCGAAATATCACATAATTTTTAATTAATCAAAAATTGAAATAAATCCGATCCGCCGTGCAAAAGCCCAACCTACAAAGTTTATGTGTACTAAATTTCATAACTGTAGAACAAACGATCTGTCTTGTAGATCGTCAAATCTGAAACACAGACGCACACACATTCGCTTTTATTATTATTGGAGATTAATTGTGAAAAAATTATTTTAAATTTTAATTACAGAGAGATGGTAGAAAAAATTGATATGATCATCCACAAATCTGTCCAGATGAGCGTCTCACTGTGCTTGCTGATGAAGCTTCGTTAGAAAATAGGCACATTCAGATTTGTTTGACTATACTACATGTGGCCAGTCATCCATAGTGCTTCAGTATTTGGGCTTCCTTTTGAATTTTGGCGGAAGATGATGTCACATGGGTTTAAAGTTAAATACAGTAAAACTTCTCTAAAACGATATTGTAGTGACCTAGAAATATATTGACAAGTTATCACTGTGGGCAGTTTCAGCATCAATGCTTACATACGTGCGCATTCACTAATATATTAAGTAATATTTTTACTAGCAATAAACGTATGCATAAATTTATTTTATAATAAAGCCGATCTTTAACTCAATGTCTTAAAATGCTAATGGTTTATGCCACGGCATCGTAGATTTAAGGCTTTAATACTTTAAAAACAAATTTCAAGGAACAGGTGATCTGTGCGGACTGCTAACTGAGAATGAATAAGTTCGATGTGCCCAACCGGAGATAGCAGCAATCTGTTTATTGTACCAGCTTTCTATAGAGATAAAATTATAGTTATAGACAGGTACATCTCAACAGGGATAATCGTTGTAGACAGGCTCAAAATACTTTGAGTGAATACCAATTCCAAAGGGACCAAATAAACACCGTTATAATCATGTTAAACGTTATAGACAGTGCCGTTACCTGCAGGTTTCACTGTACTTCTATCCGTTGAACCTCCCAGTGAGGGGGCTTTTTGGTGTAGATTAGTTTAGTTATATTAACGACCCGTTTTGAAGTAAAACGATGGGATATTTTGGGATGGACCTCGTGATTTTGGATCGTGGTCAGATGACAAGGACGATTCCTTTGCTAGCACCCCCTTCCTAGACTTCCTCACGACACCAGCAGGAGGACGTTTGACGACCTACGTACCTGCATTTTTTAATGATTAACGTACAACATTCCCACAGACACTTGGGATTTCCAATGAAATCGGGTTTTAAGGTATCCGCATACGTTGAAAACAATGATTTTCGACCAACACTTTGGCGATTTTTTTTTTTTACTTTTCTTGTAGTCCAGACACTCGTCTTTCCAAATCCGTTTACATTTTTTTCTAAGTGAATTAGAAAAACAGTTATAACAATTTTAAAATACTTTGTCGGAAGCCAAATCAATCGGAAGGAAATATTTATAAATGCAGTTTTCGCATAACTTAGTTTTTCATAAAATGTCCCCACACTTAACATGATATCTTAAAATCGAATCAAGATATTCAATTAAAAGTTTCAGCACCTGTTTCAAACACTATAAGCAATGAAATGAAGCAAAATATTTGTTGTTCGTGAAATATTTTTTTAAATTTATAGGTGTTTTCAGAAAGATTAAGTTGTGAATTAATGGAAAAATACATATTTACACATATTTTTACCCCTAATCTACTTGCATATCAATTTTTTTCTCAGATTTTGGATCATTTCAAAGATCAATGTGAAATTTGTGTAGAAAGAAAATTAGAATTGTTGCCTTACAATTTGGTATAGAGGTGAACCGTGCTGGTTAAATCTCATTAAAATTTACTACAAATTCTCATGTTTCTCAAAAAATATTATATTTATAAGAAACCTTTTGTCCTTTTTGTGTTTATAATTGATAATGCATCTAAAAAACCACAAAAGTATTAAAATATACCATTTTTAAAAAAATTTGCTCCGAGAATAGGCCTTAACTTGGAACCTCCAGTAGAATAGACCTTAAACTTGGAACCCCCAGTTCCAAAGCCGAGACGCACTACTAGGCACCAAAACCTCCAGATGGTGTTTGGAAACAGAAGAACATGGTTGCATATTAACCCGTGACAGTGGAGAGCTCTGCTTTCAAGACGGTTAGCGGTAGCCTTGCATTTGATATACAATAGAGCCCCGGAATCTGAACCCCAGGAATCCGAAATTTCGGATAATCCGAATAATTCTTTAATGATATTTCTTTACTGAAATATGAGACAAAAATAACAATTACGATTCAGAAAAGCTAATGTTTATTCCTAACTTAAAAGACGTATTTGAATTGGTCTCTAAGAATGAATATCGCACCTAAATTAGTAGAAACAAACTCAGATTTCTTCTTTTTACCCTCAACTTGTTTGCCTTTGTACCTTTTGAATCGCCGCGAGCTCTTTCCGTACGCCTTCACATAGTCAATACTTTACTGCATTTGTTATATCAAGAGTATTTTACAAAATTTCTCGGAATCCGAACAAACGTCAGCCCCAATTAATTCGGATTCCCGGGGTTCTACTGTATAAGGAATTTATCAGAGATAGTATATCCAATGAATGGACCATCATTACAATTGGGATAATGTTGTATTCCGGACAAATATCATTACTTATGCACTGTATTTCTGTAATTAACAGTGCACCCACATTGTAACTCAGAGGCCGTGTTACAACAGAGCACGTAGGCCAGTAGAGGGTCTTAAACCCATCTCGGTAGGCTAGGTCTAAACTGCAGCCTATTTTCTGAGTCGGCAATGTATAGCGTTGACGGCTTAACAACTTTACGAACTGGCAATGTACACTGAACTTAAAGTTTGTCACATAAAGACATTCCTTTGCGGCTCTTACCTCCTTTTTCATAGCATACACACTAGGGTGGATCGAAAAGTATAGGAAAAAAAAATTTTTTTGAAATTATTTTTGGCATAGGGCGGGAAAGCTGTGTCTTAAGTATATTAGTTTATATAATTTTTTTCATTCAAATTCATTTATATCTTCCGGTGCCCCAAGCGCCTCAAAAATAGTTAAAAATTGATTTTTTTCTGAAAATTACAATTTTTTTTTGTTTTGTTTTGAAATTATTTTTGGCATGGGGTGGGAAAGTTGTGTCATACGTATATTAGTTTACATATATTTTTTTATTGAAATCCATTCATATCTTCCAATGCCCCAAGTGCTCCAAAAATAGTTAAAAATGACATTTTTTTTGAAATTTATAAAAAATATTTTAAAAATTTGCTTTAGCGCCGGGTAAGAAAGTTTTATTTTGGGTATATTAGTTTACGTTTTTTCATTATTATTAAAAGTCATTCATATCTTCTGGTGGTCCAAACGCCCCTCAAAAAGATAAAAATTGACATTTTTAGAAATATCTATTAAAAATTGTAAATTAATGAAAAATATTTCAAAAATTGGCACATTGTTCAAGTATTAAAGTATAAACTTATAAATAATTATAATTTTATAATAATGCATGAAGTGTAGATTTAATAGTCAAAGCAATAAATCACAAAACTTATAAAAATTGAACATAAACCATAGATTTTTTTAATTCTATTAGTTTGAAGATTTACATATTTCTAAAGGATGTAATCCTTTTTGGTATTATAATGCTTGATAAGACTTCTTGATTGTATCCTATTCAATATGAAGCCGTGTCTCTTCTCTTCTGCATATACACTTTCCGACGCTTCAGACACTAAGCGAAAACATCTTTCTACGGCTTGGGTATGGCACGGATATTTTGATCATTCCTCCGTTTTTCTAACTTCTGGGCTCAATTTCTTTAATTGGCACATTCATCAAAAGAGGTGGTTCGAAAGGTCCAACTCGTTGCCAGTTAATAATTGCAAAATAATCCTTTGCTTTAAAGTCTATTTTTTGGTACTTGAAAAATTCTTATTCTGATAATACTCTGTTTTCATTTCTAGCACAAATTAGTTTTCGTAGTGCTAAATACCTTATATTCTCTCTGTTATCTGTGAGCATTGACGATAGAAAATTTTCAGGAAGACAAAAGAAGCTATTACGTTGAGTAAAAGTCATATTTCTTAATATGTCATATTTCTTAAATTGGGTTCCAAATATCTAGAAAATGAGATAAGTCTTCAAATATGCCTCGCTCCTTCTGTTATGGAGAGCTTTGTCTTGACATGGAACCAAACAGGTTGCATATACCTTCATAATATACGTTGCAAGAATAATAAGATTGCCAGATGGTTTTTCTGTGACCACATACAACCTTAAAATTCTACCTGCAGTTGTTAGCCACCTTGAGTGAGCAACTGGATCAGGCTTTCTTAATGAAAGATCAGAATAACATTCGCCATGTGATAACTCTAGGCAAATATCACATAGATATTACTGATCATTGCTGAGAACCATTCTATCTATATTATCTGGCATATTCTCCACACTTATTGAAGAAAAGGAGCTACAGGTACCTCGCAGGATTTGATTTTTTTACCAATTGGTCGAAAACATTCTTTAGGACAAGTTGTTGCACCATCCAAAGAATTTAGTAGATGGCGGATAGGTAACTCATTTGTTTCAAGCAAACAAATTCACCATTGTAATGGTCTATTGAGGCCAGTTCCAAGAAGAGAATAATAAATAATACCTCCCCTTGTACACAGTATTAACATTTGCTCCATCGCATCCAATTACTGTTAGCCCATTTAATTGCATATTATTTGATACAAAAAAATGAGTATTGCTTCTTTTATGGCTTTAGCTCCTCCTGTTGCAGCAATATCCGATATACACAGAGTTAGGTTCTTTTACAGGAGTATAATGCTCCCCCTTCGTGGTCTTTGGGTAGTACTTTGTGTCCTTCTTAATTAGCCCTTTTGTGTTGTCTTTTCTCCCATCGAAATATAATCCGGTTAAAAGAGACCAAGACACCGTTAACTTAATAGACTCTGCAACTGCATTTTAAAGCTTTTTACACTGTATACGAAATTTATTGCGATCTGCCACATGCGAAATCTCTCCTCGTGTACAATTCCAATGTCTTGTAAAACAACATTGGCAAATGAAGCAGCTTCTCTATCTGAAATTCAGTATCGATCACATTCCCTTGCTAAGGTAGGGAAATCTAAACGATTTTGTGATTGATATTCCAGGGCAGATACATCCGTATCTGTATACGTGGAGGAAGACATAGTGTTGAGCTCAAGTAGCTCCATTGATTAAGCATGAGCAGCATCAGCATCAGTTTTAACCATTTTACGTTTTTTTCTTTTGTCTTCCATCTGTTTTTTTTTTTCCTTTTCTTTTTTCTTTTAGTCGCACTTAGTCCACTCCTCCAATAACCATTTTCCTTTCTAATCTTTGATCTTTTATAAACAATCGCTCAGCAAGTGGAATTTTCATGTCTTTTTGGCATTTACGTGTATCGAAATTTGTACACTTACAAAATGTCATATCGAGCAAACACGATATTTTTTCATTACGATAATTTTCCAATTTTTGTAGGAATTTTTATCATTCCTTCACCCTCTCCTCTACGTTTCTCCCTGTAAAATCGTTTATTTAACACATTTTTTTATTTTTAATTCGAAATTTGCATAAAAATCGTTTTTTGCAAATATTTAAGTGTCTTGGGGCACCGGAAGATATTAAACAAAGTTCAAAAAATTTTGCATGTATACTAGTACACTTAAAAGACAACTTTTGCACCCTATGCCGATTATTTTATCCACACTTCGAATTTTCGATCCACCCTAATACACACAGTCCGTCCTTTTTGAAGGTATATCATGTACTTTAAATATTTTCAAGCATTATAAATATATATATATAATCCATATTAAAAAACATAATATTTACATTCTTCATAATTTTAAACCAATCATGGTCTGCGTCGATTTTATTCAAGGTAACCACTGAGGAGATCTAAAATATCAATATTCAATGCTTTAAATAGTGGTCAGGTCTATTTGCAGCAGAGTGGAACTTTTTTTGCTTAAAATGTTAGTGTGTCAAAAATATTTTCCTAAATATGACTAATAAGATGGGATGACTGTAAAAAAGTTTAGACTTCATAATTTTTTCAGAAGACATTTATGAACACAAAAAGAAAAAAATATAATTTGGACGTCTTTAAGAGCATTGTCGTTATAGGAAGTGTATGCCATCTCTAACAATTTATATATTAAGACACATATTGAATGGATACCCTGTATATACTATAAACGTTAAAACAAATCATAAAATAATTCAATAAATGAGCATTATTTATGTTTCTTCTAACTACCTAAAATTACCATCCTTAAAAAGTGAGAGAATAGAACACATCAAGAAATAAAAACTTCCACGAGGATAAACCACCGTGTTGAACTTTTCGGTTTACTGTAACCATCTATCACAGCAGACACAAAAGTCATCATGTTGCCTTTCTAGCTTGAATGTAAATATCCATTTCTTGAATTACAGATATATATTTCTTAGCAGAAATAGAACACATTTGCCCTCACTTTTATTCCATAAACGATCTTTCCCTCGGAATGCCACGCTTGGCTTATTCCACAAAGCCTCAATAAGAGCGAGATAAAATTGAACGAGATGGATATATTTCGAGATGTTTTTTTCGCTTAATTCCTTTTTACCTTTCGTCGATCCGTCGTATTTTTTCATCAACGCTTCCAAAAGCCAAGACGAACATCCAGACATGCGGTCGAAATGCAGACGCTCAGTAGTGTCGACGTTGCCCGACTTTGATGGATTGGCCACTGCCCGATTCTGAGACCAATACATGAACTTTTTGCGGTAGCTATTTGAAGGGGAAAAATTATAAGAAACGGAAAGCAATGTTCGTGGTTTTTTCATCCCTGCGAAGAGTTAGCTCCGACTAACTGAAAGTAATCTATATTTTAGTCTTCTTTCTTTTTTTCACAATTACATTGATTCTCTTTTCGTTTTTTCTACTTTTTGAAGCAGTGCTTGTAAATCGTGTGTGCTTCTAGAAATTTCTTCTTTCTTGTATTTCTGGAATAGGGATAGAAATGTTTATTATCATTTAAATCATTGGTTCCAGAAAAATTAACAGTATATTTGCCATTCAAAGACATCCAACTTGAACTGGCGAAAAAGGTGTTTCATGTATAAATATAAAACGGTCTTAAAATATAAATGTCATATTTATTCTTTTGTTGAAAAATAAAAAGATTGTTTTATTCCTAATAAACAATCAAAACTTTGTAATTTACTGTTAGAGGTAGATTTTTATTCATTTACTGCAAGCTTCTGCGAATGTTACTGTGTATGTACAATG
This sequence comes from Araneus ventricosus, assembly GCA_013235015.1. Lineage (NCBI taxonomy): Eukaryota > Metazoa > Arthropoda > Arachnida > Araneae > Araneidae > Araneus > Araneus ventricosus. Next base: position 133,178 of record BGPR01003264.1, on the reverse strand, counting down.
ATTATATTTTTTAACATACGAAATTAATGAACATATATACTGTTTTTCGTATCTTTTTCATCATCAGAAAATATTGTTAATTTAGGATTTTCTTCTACTATGTTATTCTTTTTCTAGGATGATAGTTTGTGAAGATCATGAAATATTTTGTTGAAGATAAATATAAATTTTTTTCTAGATCTAAAATAATTCAGCTTGATATTTCTTCCTGGAAATTTATGTCACATTTGATATTCAAATTATCTAAATTCAAAGAACTTATTTCACCCCGTCATTTCAATATAGAGGGTGATATTAAAAAAAGTCTTTATTATTCCGACAATGAATAATTTTCAAAAAATATATTTTAAAATGTTTTTCAATTCAATTCATTTAAAAGAATTTCAGACTTTTTCAAAAATTGAAAGGTTTAATAAGGCTGATAATTCATGAAGAAATTTTAGACGAAAGATTATATTTGTTCCGAAACAGTTTGCTTCTGAACAACATGAATAGACTTTTACACCTTAATCATCTTATTCTGTATTTTTAAAAGAATTTTTTTCTAATAATATTATCAATCTATCTCCCAGTTTGTTTTAATAATTTAATTTCAATTGACAGAATAATTGTTAAGAGGTATATTTCCATGTGTACACTCTTCAAGGCACGAGCGAATACTAGTGATATACTAGTTAATTTAGAGAAAAATATAATAAGAAAATTTTAGGCAGATTAAATTGAAGAAAAAATGCAGATTTTTTCTGTCTTCAAAACATCTGAAGAAATCTTTAAGAAAACTTCAAAAAAAAATTCTGCTAACTTTTTTTAGCTGGGAATGTTTCAATTCAATTCATTTAAAAGAATTTCAGACTTTTTCAAAAATTGAAAGGAATAATAAGGCTGATAATTCATGAAGAAATTTTAGATGAAAGACTATATTTGTTCCGAAAAAGTTTGTTTCTGAAACACATGAATAGAATTTTACATCTTAATTATCTTATTCTGTATTTTTAAAAGAATTCATTTTCTAATAATATTATCAATCTATCTAGCAGTTTGTTTTAATAATTTAATTTCAGTAGGCAGAATCATTGCCAAGAGGTATATTTCCATATGTACACTTTTGAAGGCACTATTGAATACAGTTATTTTTTAACTGATTTATTACTAAATCTTAGCAAATTGTATTTAAATATAGTTCCGTGTTCATTTTATTCAAAACGCTGCATTTCTTCCTAAATCAATACGTTATTTCATTTTTAATTAGATTAAAGAAATAGAGAAGATTGTAATTCATTCCTGCACAAATTCTTAAAGATGCAGGTAAAAGTTCTAAGAATTTATAATATTCAGATTCAGTATGGCTTAAGGGTATCATGTGCCATTATTTTTTTCGATTTGGAAATTTTGTACTTTTGTAAAAATGTAAGCATTTCTAAAACGGACAGAAATTATTAATTTCAAATAAACTTCATTCAGGAAAAAGGGATTAATTAAATTTTTATATAGTGAAATTCAGAAGAATCACTTAGAATGAAATTGAAAAAAAGAATAAATCATAAAAAGAATGCTCTCTTTAAAGAAAAAAAAATACAAAAATATGTCAAGTATTTACTAAAGCTATCAATATTCTCTTTCTGGAAGTAATTTTTTTTTAATTTCAAGTGTTTTTCATTTCGGAATCCAGTCACGCAAAGCATTTTCTTGGCAGTAAAAATGTATTCCTATTTTATGAAGACAGAAATTTAAATATTAGTCATTTATCGTTAAAAAAGGAAGCGAATATAATACATTTGATTCTCATAAGAATGCATTCAATTTTATTATAAAACCTGCTTAAAATAATTTAAAAATTCTAAAATAAATTAATAATAATTAAAATGCATATTTATAATTAAAGAGCAATGTTTTTCGTAATAATTATAATAACACGATCGAATATCGCAGAAGTAAACAAAATATCTCTTTATTAGACTTTTTTTTACAAGGCTAAGTCCTACAAATTCCAAACATAAATTGTCAACCTTCCCTAAATTCTTTGAATAAATGAAAATTAAAGAAATATATGCATTCATTTCTCTTTTCATAAATACCATAATTTACTCGACAAAATTTAAATTTGCAAAGGAAAACAAATTAATTAAAGAGAAAGTTAATGTGTGTTTACAAAAATATGTAGAAGATCATTTCGAATACTCTGTAAACATTGCAGCAAACATTCTTGAAAAGAAAAACTAATTAAATCGCATGCTTATATTTCCTTTTTCTTTCATATTGTTTGCTTTGGTCCTACATGCAAGTTAATTAAACTGAAATAAACCATTCGATGGATTCGTAGTAATTTCTATTTATTCGGGTCTTTCTGTTATTCTTTGGCATTCAGAGAAGAGAAAATAAATATTTTGAGATTAACTTACTAGCTTACATCTGATAAAATGAAAATGTGACATTAGCTTTCTAGCAATCTGATTTTAAATGACATAGGATTATGTCCGATTGATCATGATGAATTAAAATTATTTAAGTTTGGAAAGAAGGCAATAAAATTCCGAAATCTTTGTACATATTTCTTTATAAAGAATACTCCCTAATAGCACAAGACGCTTGTAATGTCTTAGAAATAAAAACTGTGCTTTTAACAATTCTCAAGACATTTATTCACAGGCACAAGACATTAACATTAACATTAAACATAAAAACAAATTTAAAAGAATAAAATATTTCATGAGTTATAAAAACTAAATTAACCCCAAAATCAAATTCAATATCATTCAAATTCAGCTCTGTTACATATAATCAGCATCTTGCTGACATCCCAAAATTTAAATACATCATCCCAGCCCAACTTTGGCAAATCACAACCATTGCCACAACCTCCGGTAGGGACACACTACACGACATCATTTTCGGTGAAAAACGCCCAAGTCCCTTCACTTTGCTTCCTTTGGGGAAGGAAGATTAGTCCCAGCTAAAGAGATCAGAACTGCGTCTCGGCTCCAGTGGGACGGCCCGTCCGGAACATAGCGGTCAGAAAAGTAAACACTGTACAATATTGTTACGATATCTTCACGATATTATACGGCATTCAGAATACCGGACAACGTCGTATAGATATCGCACAATATCTTGTGCTATTAGGGCTGTTTACATACATATAATCGAAGTAATCACTATAAAAAAAATTTCGCATATGTTAAGTTGAAAATATTAAACTGTATTTTGGATAAATGAAAAAACAACAATAAATACTACAATTCATTTATTGTGGATTTAATATTCTTTAGTTCAGCTCTGTTTAGTGAACGTGTAATAGTTTTCCAGAAAAAACTGTATAAGCATTTTTGTCGTTACCTTCGACCGCTTTGAAGTAATACTTAATTTTTTAAAATTATAAACAATTTTAAATGTGTCAAATAATAATTTGTTTATTTTTAAGTAACTATATTGAATTTTTGCCTTTTGTAATACTTTTTTCTGGTCATCCTCATAACTCTCTGACTACTAAGAGTTCTCAAAATCCGAGTACAGTTGTATACGGAGGTTTGCTTACTAATTGATCTGTGGAATGGATTCGTCCCGTCCCGTTCCCCTTTTTTTCTCCTCACTACAGAACGTGGGAGATATGAATGGCAGGCCTTTCATCTCTTATCTCTCCCCTAAAGGTTCTTTAATGACCACTCGCCAAACTGCCTTCTCCCCCCTTTCGGAACAGCAACCCGCCGAAATCCGCCCCACTAGTTTAGAAGTTGCATGTCCGGTTACGGCCGGCTTAGGTGTCAGAGTGTTAAAGTAAACTACCAGTCAACCGAAATGCTGATTTTTTCATTGAAGTCATATGTTTCCCATTCGTCTCTTTTTAAATAAACTAAATACATACAAAGAACTGAAGCACAAAATATTTGAAAGCCTTTGTTATCAGCTAACATTGTACTACCGTTTGTAACACCGTACTAACCGGCGTTGAGCATCATTGTTTTAAATCACACGCTATTCGTTTCACTATAGTATTAGAAACCTCACAATGTGTCAAATAGTTTGCACATGATGAGGCCATGCACAGTTCGTCAAATGATTATGATGTGACCTTATTATTTAGAGGTTATTGGTACACTCTTTGAGTAATGGAATTGGATCTTGCTCAAGTGTGAAACGATTTTATAATTTATATAAACCGGTGATCACCTGGAAAATATGGTCGAGTTTTCTGTTTTATTCATTTTGGGTTCGCAGGATCCACTTCCGATTTCAGGAAATTCTCCATTTTAAGCACCGCCAAATTCATTTGGATACTGCATCAAAATCTAATTACCAGTGATCATTTAAATCTTTAGGTTAAAAATATAACCGCCAAAAAAGCCTTAGAAGTTGCAAAAAATTAGGGATAACCATCATTATGACAATCTTTTCATAAAATGAGGCTGTTATTTTAAGTAAACACTGAGAGATACAGGTACAGGGACATTAAATTAAATATTTTCCAAATATCCTCAAGCCAAGACAGTAAAATCTCTAATTTAAACAATAGTCAATTTCGTCAAACAGAGTGTTGAAATTTTGGCGATTCCCATTGACAATGCATTTCACCTGAAGTTGATCATTGCATCGGAGGTTCTACATTACCCAGAAATTAACAAAATAGAAAACTCGCTCATACTCTTATGCCGTCCAATCTGCTTGGAAAGGATATGACATAAGCAATACTCGAGCCACAGCCATCTCTTCCTTATAGGAGCATACAAGAATTGGTGAAGAATTAAAGTTGAAA
>BGPR01003264.1:99377-118204 GCA_013235015.1 Araneus ventricosus | reverse complement strand
AAGAGGAGGCGAAGTTGAATGTTGAACTGGTGAAACGGGACCTTCCAACTCCAAAGGAAAGGATGGAGTGATGAAGACGCAAGTTTTAGTAGACATCAAGAGGAACAAAAATTACACTGTGTCGCAATCCACACTGAGAGGGCGAAAAACGCATGCAGGTTTCGACGTAACACTGTAGCGATAAAAATAGCAATAACTACAGAAAGATTTATTTGATTAATTATTACAATAGTTGTTGTAGGTGGCGGCCTCTCACGTCTTTGTAGAGTTTACAACGATGTAAATCGATTCCAGGACACTTGAAGATACCAGGTATGCTTTTGATATCTGCCGCAGCCACGACAATCCGCCCTATGAGATCCTCCGGTGTGTACACAGGCGTCACATAAACGAGTGATTTAAGGTGACGCCATAGGAAAAAGTCACACAGATTAAAATCCGCCGGACATGGAGGCCAAGCAACGGGAGCCACTCGTCAAATCCACCTCCTTGGGTATGCCATGCGTTTTTCGCGATTTTCTCCCTTTAACCCTATGATCCGTATCCCGCCTCAAATCGCCTCATTCGACACAGACCGGACTCGGGTGGTTTCGGGCACCTGGGTGAATTTTACGGGAGAAAATTAGTTCCTTTCTTTGTCGACCAATTGATCTCGCAACCAAGGTTGTCGTCGACCTGGATTTTCTGTAGAGAAAGGCAGGATTTCATTCTGATTTCATGAATGAAAATTTACTCCAGTTTTTGAGGCTCTTGAATTCTCACTCTATCCGGCTGAAAAGAGTTAAGCATCGTCTGCGATACAATGTTGCTTAACAATTTTTGTTCCTCTTCATGTCTAGTAACATCCCTCAAAATCTGTCGGTTCAATAACATAACACCCTCTATAATTTGAATGGAGGCACACATGCAATGGAATGAAAAAGTATAAATATTTTAACATCAATTATTAAAAAAATGTATTTGATAAATATTATGGATCTGGATGGATTCAGTAGATGTAGCTCTAGCATTTCAAATAAAGATATATCCGTTTCTTTTCACTTCCGTTAACAATAGAACAAACGCTTTCAAACGAACTGCCATCCATTTTAATTTCCATGTCGCATGCTAAGAGAACTGAAGTATTCTCAGCCAAACTCTATATAAGTTTCTTTGATATTATTATGTAATACTGTTATTTTATTATGTAATATTTTTATTCGCTTTATTTTCATAATGAACTTTGATATAATATTTTCCAATTAAAATGAAACCGAAAATGTCGAAGTGTATCAAAAAATTTCAGCTTTTCGAGGAAAAAGAAATACAAAAAATGTAAGAGTGATAATATAAATATTAGGTATTAATTTTGCGAATTAAATAGTGGATTTAATATAGAAGCAAATATTATACATTTAAAAATATTTATAAAATATGAAAGGCAATGAAATTCAAAAGAATATCTATTTTCAAAATCAGGTATCATTTTTTGAAAAAGAATAGAGTCTGTTATCATTTTTTGTAAAAGAATAGAGTCTGTTAGAGATATTCACACAATGTAAATATAAAGAATTCATAGAAAAATATTCGTGATTTCAATTTCATAGTATAAGGGTGAGTCGCCTAATTTGGACTGCTGCCTGTAGTGGAACAGTATCATAAATTTAATTTTAATAAATATTTGGACTCTAAAATAGGTGTATTTTGCTGTAACGATGCAATGCTGTCATTTTTTAGAGAAAGTACTACGTTGTTACAGTTAGGGAACAAGTGTTTAGATTTAGGCGTCATCCATTAATTATTTTAAGAGACAAAACGCCCGTAAACTGTTTTAAATTAAGTGGAAAAATATGTTATTTCATCCTTAGATGGGAAATTTCTTTGGTGGAAATTTACCATAATCATTTTATTAAATTGGTTTAAAAACAAGGTTGAGAGAATTTTTTGTTGTTGTTGTAGTCCGAAAGTTGGCTTGAGTGGACCACATATAATTGCCTAAATTCGATTGTTGAAATATATGGTATAATTTTCTTAATTTACAGGAATTTCCCAGAAAGCAGTTTATCACTAATAGCAATCACCATAAATTTCAACTGGAACGAGTTTAATGGAGAAAACAATAAAAGGACACTAAAGCCATCAAATGTTGGATCAAAAGGATACGTATCATTTGTGAGGGGAGAAAAGAGAGAAGAGGAAGTGATACAGTGTCAAACTTGGGTTCATGCACTATGTGCTGGTGTGAATTTGAGAATGAAAAAAAAACTGTTTTTGTGGCATCATCGCCAGCTGTGTATGCTTACTGAATTTGCATGTGCGACTACCACACCCTTCTGGTGATATTTCTTGGTCAATGGCAAAGAAGTACTGCAGTACTTAAAAGCACTGTTCCACTTGCTTTGCTCACTCTCACACTTTTTTGTTTGCACCTTACCAGCACGCATGGTTGAACGATGTAGTTACGATAATTTCTTTTATAAACCTTGTTTTCGTTTTATTAAATGTGTTGCTGTGTTAAATCTGCATCTTCATTCTTGCGTTGTATAGTGTTGTCAGCTCATTGTCACCATGCAACATTAACCCTTCTGATAAAATGAAGTCTGGTTGTTAGTTATTAGGTGAAGTGTGGATTTGAGCCATAACTATGACTTATCGCCATCACCTTATGTTGATGACCTTCCCATAATTTAATTGTCACTGAAGAAATTGTTGGTGCAATCGGGCAACCATTTGTCCAACGTGGGTACCCGGGTTTCTTGATTGGACAAATGACTCATTTTTTAAGCTGCTTTTTCTCCTAATTTAAACTGTATTGCATAAAAAAGTTAATTATTCTGTTCTGAAGATTAAATAAACTACAAAAAATTCCTTATGCCTGTTCTTCATTAAAATTACTTCTCCATCAATGTTCGTTAAAAGAAATGTTCAGGTGTTTGAATTCGGTGAAGCCCCTACTATTTGTACATATTTCGCTATTGTTTGCAGTTAATAAACCAATTTGCTTGTAAATTATTGGATCATTAGTTGGAGGATATTGCCAACTTTACTATCATTAATAAATCATTTGTTTTTTCTTTACATTTTTGTTGGAGTGAACTTCATTTTTCATGGGTTTAAATAATTAACCATCAGAAAACAGCGAAGAATCTCTTCTGAAAAGATTTCAGAGAAAGCAATATTTATACTATAGTAAGCATTCTGCTTTATCTTCTTATTGACTAAACACTATTTATATGTCTATTTTGCGTTATTTGAGAAAATTCATGCCTGGTGATACCAATGGAACCTTTACTTAAGAACTCATTCAATGTATCTGTATTTTCTTCATGGTGACATTTATAAATAATGTAAATATGATAAAACTAAGGTAAGTAAAAAAGTCAGCAAAGAGCCTTTAAAAAAATCTTCAGGAAAACTACAGGTATTACGGACAAAAAAAAAACAAAGCATCTTCCGTGCATATTTCTGTCCGAAATACGTGCAATTTTCCAGAGGGTTCTTTGCTGACTTTTTTTTCAGATGGAAAAAAACCCTGCGTCTTACCTGCATGCTTTTATCCAAAATACCTGCAGATAAAAAAAAACTCGTATCTACAGTTAAGCCCCCTTTTTTCATCCCCCTTTCTTCTAACTTTGAGATTTCCATCGTATCTCGAGTTATCTGGAATGTCAATTAATTAGGAATCTTAATTAATCAAGGCTTGATTATCAATTTAAATCAATTTAATGAATTTAATTTTTAATTGAACTTACTTGTACGACTTATTATGACAAAACATCAAATTCCTCCGATTCGGGGATCGAACTCGCGTTCTTAGAGTTGACAAGCAAGTGCACTATCTCTTATACCAGACAGGACTTCGAAAAGGCGGGGTAAAATAATCTATTTGAGATTTAACTTCACCCTCTAGTAGCGCCATTTAGTGGTGTAAAAATCAACTACTGCCAGAATACGTAATGTGTTTTAAAGTTAGCTTATCTGAGTGACCACAGGTTACTGCTACATATATAAACAGTTAGACCATGAATGGACAAGCGATAGAAAAATATTTCCGAAAAGTTTCTTTCTTTCTTTAATATTTTTATAATGTCTAATATGATGTTTCACTCATAAATATTTTTTTCGTTTATTTCTTTGATTGAAACAAAAAAGGTTTTTTAATATGTCAGTTTTCCTACGAAACGATATATAACTTTATGAGAATGATATATGACTTTAAAAAGAATTTTTTAAAAATATTTCTTTTCTATTCAAAAGTAAATTAGCAATTAAATTAATAATTAAAAGTAAAGCGTAAAGCATTACACTGAAAAGAAGATTGTTTATGTTTATTACAGATTAAAATTTCTTATCATCGTGTTTCATACGGAAAATGGTTGATTCTGAATCGAATGAAATTAAGTTTTTTTAGCAAAATTTTAAAACTTACATTATTCTTCAAATATCTTTTTTTATATATCACATAGTTCTCTCCACTTCCCTCTTCTATCTATTCAGTTCTACTGCAAGCTGTTTCAATCCGAGTTAGATACCATATTATATAAAATTGTATGAAACCCAAATAAAATAAAAAACATTCATATTTCATGGTTCAAAAGCAATTTTCATTTTTCTTCAAAATACATCAAGTAAAATCTGCTTTAAAAAATCTCCTAAGTCATCGAAGATAAATTTAAGTCTATAAACTTGTTGAAAAAAGCCTGTATAAAACCTTAAAAAATCTATACATTTCTCGAAGGAAACCTGCAGCTTTTATTTTCCTTTAAAATACCTGTATAGGTCTTCAAAATACCTGAATGATAATTTAGAAGTATTGAAAAGCCTGCATGAAACCTTTAAATAAACTTTATATTTCCTGAAGGAAATCTGCAGTTTTCATTTTCCTTCAAAATATCTGTAAAATCTCATTTTTTAAGAGGTTTTCTGCTGATTTTTTTACTTTTGCAAGTTTTTATGCTGGACTTAAAGAATTCATCCTCTGGGCCTTTTAAAAATTATTGTTTCTTTGTCTTAACTTATTCCAAATGTTATTAATGCAATATACTTGAAAATTCTGTGAGCTAAATGAAATGAGTTACCAAGAAATAAAATTAATGTCATTATATATTTTAATCCAAAAACTTTTTATTTAATATAAATTTATAATTATAGTATACCTATTAATAGAAATTGATGACAGTCTTGTGATATAGATATGTTATTATTTATTCTCGACAAAGCAATAAAAGGTTTTCAGGCGTGAATTAAGTACCGAAAAAAGTGTACAAACAGAAAATATTTCAATGTGCTTTTCAAATGTCAATGTGCCATCCTGGTTCCGCCACTATTAGAATTACTCACTGCAAGCTTTAGTCAAAGTATTCAGGTTACGTTTTAGAGGTTGAATATAAATATATATCACCTAAATTTGAAATATGTATTTCTTGACAGAAACGGAACACACATTCACAAGCCTCTTTTGTTTTCATAAACGTTTTTTCCTACTTAATATCACGCTTTATTCACTTTACAATGCCTCCCTTACAGCAACTGGAATTCAACTATTTAGATGTTTCTCCGACATATTTTTCTTTTTAATTCCTTTTTACCTTTTGTCGATTTGGCAGGCTTTTCCATCAAAACGACGAAAAATTGAGACTTGCATTCAGACATGCGCAGAAATGTGGACGCGCTGAGGCAAGGACAGTACCAGACATTGATGGATTGGCCAGCCGACGATGCGAAGACCAATACATGAAGTTTCGGCTGTAGCTCATAGGGGAAAAAGAATAGTTAATCATGTAACAAAATATACAAACCAAAGAATCTAAATGTTCATCTATTGCAATCCACGTCAAAAGTTAGCAACTAAAACTTAACGTAATATAATATTATATCTCAGCTATTTTTTTCACTGTGCTATTAGTTCCTCTCTCTCTTTTTTCTTTTGAAACTCTTTCTGTTAAAATATTGGACTTGCTTCCGATTGATATTTTATGATTTGAAGTAGGTGTGTTTTAATATAATTTTGTCTTATATTTCGTTAGATTGCAATTATGCAATAACATTCTTTTCGGCTTTCCCAGTACTTTTTAAATAATTAATATTTTCGCCACCATAGTTTCTCTCATGTTTTGTGGCAACTTTTATCTTTTCAAAGGATTTTTTAAAATTTTTATTAAATTTCTCAATAAATCATTTTCTTTTTTGCAATGAATAACTTAATTATTAATCGCTTTAACTTTTTCTACAATTTTTTTAATGTTTCAATGTTTAATAAGTTTTTAATCCTTTTTCTTACACCGAACTATATGTTCGCCATTTTAACGGCGGAAGCTTTTGGGTATAATCTGGTTCGTTTCATCCCCTGACTGGCAGATTTTCTTTGTGTGAAGTGTATATTCGCTTATAAGAAACAGAACAAAGAAGTCGTGCATCTGCGGGTTCCGGTGATTCTTACATATGGGTCTCGTCCTTGCAGACGTACAGACGGCTTGAATGCTATGCTACAGTTAAAGGCAATGAGAGTTTTGAGATGACGATACTCAACCTTCATATATACTGAATGATGATAATCCGGGCGTGGATGAATTCCGCAAGCAACTGTTTATTGTAAGTAAGGACAGCAGAACAACTGCGGCCTATTTGAGTGAAGTATATGCCAAAAGCATTTCGAATATTTTATTAAGAACACTTCGTTAAGTTCGAAGAAACAAAAGTGTATTGTGGCTATGAGCAAATAAGGGAAGAAAGGCTATGATTGAATATAATAATACTTGGTTTATAATAATACTTGGACACTCAACGAATATTGGCTTAAACTATTTTCAAGATTATCTTTCTGCTTCGTGAAATGATAAAAAGAGAACTATCTTACTCATCGCACCGATACATTTCATGAAATCTCTCGAGAGTTAATTTTTTTACAAATTAATGCGATAAAATATGTTTCCTTTTCTTTAAACTCTAATACATAGAGTAAATCTTTGTTGAAAGTATGTTTTAAGTTTTAATAGAGCTACTGTGTAAATTTTTAAAAAGTCTGCAGCAACGGTGTTAGAATTAATCTGATGTATATAGTTGTGTATTACTAAGTCTCTATGTCGCGCTATGTGCAACGGCAAAATCAGATTTTTGTGCTATTGTGATATATTGTATTGTCGAATATAATCTAAATAAATCTCTCTGTTAAAGTTGGCAAAATGAATCTATTTAAATTTTGAAAATAAAAGCATATTAGTCAGAAATTCAGATCTCTTGTCTTTTTTCTATTAGTATAACTTCGCAATGTAATTCTTTTCAGCAATGTCTACCTCTATTGACATTGTTTCCCAGATTGTAAAGGAAAGGTGGACAATTATATTAGTGTAATATAATTATACCACATTAGTATTCAGATATTCTTCTCTTTTCCTCTATTAGCGCATTTAACATATACTGCCGTAACACATTTATTATTTAACATATTTTACTATTTGTCATATTTTAAAAAAATCCGTTGAAAAGTTAAAAGTTGCCACAAAAAATGAAAGAAACTTTGGTGGCGAAAATATTAATTATTTAAAAGTACTGGGAAAGCCGAAAAGGATGTTATTGCATAATTGCAATCTAACAGTTTTATATTGTATAATTCAATAATTGAATTTGGTTTACTATGCCTAACATGGCGTGTGTATTAGTGTCAGCCGTCACTAAAAAGTCTAAGATAAAATAGATAAAAAAAATTAAGGTATAAGCTTTTATTTAAAATGCGTTTTAAATGAGGAAAAACGTTTACACATTATAATTTCGCCAAAATGAACTCAAAAGTAAAAAATAATTTGTATGATTACAATAAAATGCATGGTTCGAATAAAACCGTGAGCGCTTTATATAGCACCTAGTACTTTGTGTATATTTCCTTAAACTAATGGAATATTCCTAGAAGGTAATGGCACCCACGCTTTTATTCGAACCATGCATTTTATTGTGATCAGAAAAATTATTTTTTACTTTTGAGTTCATTTTGACGAAATTATAATGTGTAAACGTATTTTCTCATTTAAAGTGCATTTTGAATAAATGTTTATACCTTAATTTTTTTTATTTATTTTTTCTTACTCACTCTTTTCCTTGTACATTCATGTCAAACTGAAATGCTAGAACGAGCCAAATAAACGAAGTCTAAGTTTATGTGGGCAGCAAAATAAATAAATAAATAACATGTGCAAGCGCAGGTTAATTTCGAAAATACCGTATAGAAAAGAGCAAGAACAACGTAACACGTTTTCTTCCTGACACTTGGCATCTCTTCTCTGTAAAATCTTTCCTATCGCGGTGGATATCTGGTCCACAGTGGTTGTTTCCAAAACTGATTCAAAGTGAATTCAGTAATTTTGGATCTTAAAGAAGACGAATTCCCTTTAAAAAGTGAAAATTAATTGCTCGCACCAATTACTATATACAAATATGGAAGTAATTTCATATGCCAATTTAAGAATATTTTCAAACTTGGGTGGCAAATATTTGCAAAATTCAGGCTTCCCGGCTTAGTTGAATTTTCCTTTCAAATCCGAACAGCACTCGATTGGTTAGATACTGATTCTATACCTTCTACATAGTCCAAGAAAACAAAGAAACGTTATTCATAATGATGCGTAATTAGGAGTTTCAGAAATTAAGCTATGAGATATTTAATAAAAATTTTGATACATATTGTTATAAAAGTCTTTCTGTGAGTGTATGGTGTAAACAGTTCAACACGCAGGATAATGGAGAATGAAGGTTTGTTCACAAATGTGCAGGAAAAACACGTATCACAGGTAACAGGAAACAATAGATATTGCACAGATTACCAATGCAAACAAACAACAATTCGCAGGTAATAACAGTTCAGAACTTTCATATTTAACACAAACAGTCAGCAAATAACTAGTAACGACAATAACTGCACTTTCATTAGCGCTCAGCTCACCCGTGTCCTAGCTCGCACTGCGGTCGAAGCTCTAAGGTCGTTCCCAATGGATCAACACTACTCCCTCTGATGCAGGCGCAGGTCGACATACTCTCTCCGACAGGTCGTGACGTCACAAGGAGTTTTCTTGTATATTCAAGTGTATTCCCTTTCCTAATAGAAATATCGAGAAAAGGGTTGCATTTTCTGGAATCATCTATTTTTCGCCAAGGTCGCCAAATCGCCAAAATGGTCGCCAAGTTCAGTTATCCCAGAACAGCCGGGGCCTGTCACTCCATGCTTAACTTTGTAAAATTTTCTTCCCTACCATAAAACTAACATTGCTGGGAAGCGACTTCCCATGTTCGTAACAATATTGTTGCGCTTGCTGGGCCGGAAAAGTATTTATTGTGTGTCGCTAGTTTGATGCCTCTGACTTAATCCAAAATGCGTCAAAAAGAACGAGATAAATTTTAACAAGAATTTCTTTACCGTTTTCAAATATTTTAACATTTTATCTATCCGTCATGATTTTCCATCAGTGCGCAGCTTGAAACGAATATCCAGACATGAGGTCGAAATGTAGAGGCTCTGTGGTGTCGACGTTTCCCGACTTTGATGGATTGAACAATGCCCAATACTGAGACCAATGCATGAACTTCTGGCGTTAGGTAACGGGAAAAAAATGAATCGGGAATAGTGAAAAAAATATAAGAAAAGAATTGTTCATCTTTTTTCCATCCATGCGTGGAGTTAGCTTCAACTAACTGAAAGTAATGTACTTCTCTGTCCTTTCTTTTTCACAATCCTATTGGTCATTTCTTAGAAGCAATGATTGCAAAAGTGTTGTGCGTGTAGATCTATTTTTTTACTTGAAAAAGAAGAAAATACTTATTTTTACCACAGAAGTTACTTTATTTGTTTCTGAGGAATAAAAGAAAATGTTTTAAACTGTTAAAAGTTTTTCTAGGATAAATTGGAGTGTTAATTGATTACGATGCGATTTATAGTTAAATATTTCTTTTTTTGTTTACATAGACAGGATGATTATAATATAAATTAACTTCTAATCAGTAATTCTCACTGTATTAATTCAGCTTATTTTAATATCTTTAGAATATTAAATATTATTTTTCAACTTATTTTTCGCAGAAGCTTAAATATTTTTTCGATTAATACACTGTTATGAGTATTCTCCAAGACGTTTTATATTTTTAATAAGTTTGACACTGGATGTACTAGTTTCGTGCATTGCTTTTTAATATGCTTTTTCTTAAGATGAGTAGCTGCTTGTTATCGGAAACAATTTGTTTCCAATTCATATGAGTACATTCGATCATATTAAAACTATCATCAATAAATTTTTTAGAAAAAATACTGTTTCAGATTTTAATGAGAAACTGACTTGAAATGTAATGATCTATTTTAGTGTTTTTTAAACATAAGTAAACATATTAAATACGAAGAAATTGCATTTCAATTTTTACACCCCACAAAACACAAATGCTTTCAAATAAATTTAAAACTTACTTTTTCCAAAAGCTAATAAACTGTAATATACATATGCAAAAGTATTAAATAGGCATGAAACAATAAATGCCTACCCAAGTTTATGTGCTGTGTCACTCTTTCCACTAAAATAAACATTACGATAGATGTGTTGAGTATCTAGTTTTAACTCTCTGAACCCGGCTAGAGTGAGAATTCTATTGCCTCAAAACCTGTAGTGTATTTTCTCTCAAAGAACAGAATGGAATCCCCACGCTCTTTACAGAAATTTCAGGGGGTCGACACCTATGGTTGCCCAATTAATTGTCAACAAAGAAAGGAACTATATTTTTCCTAAAAAATTCACCCAGGCGCCCGAAACCGCCTGAGTCCGGCTACTGTCGAACGGGTGGTTTGAGGCGGGATAGGGTTCACAGGGTTAAATCTTATATTGCAGTCAACTCTTGAATCAGATAACTACTCGATGATGCTTTCCACAACTAATACGCATCCAACTGGCTTGTGAAGAGCTCCGAATGACGAACGCATTTTGTAAACAAAATAAACTTTAATAAAACATAACAGAAGATTTGAAATAAATTTAAATTAAATAATCAAACTCAAGATGAAGACATTACACAGATGAAAAAGAGAGTTCCAAAGATGACACACAAAAGCTTTTATATTACTCCTGTTTTAGCGCAGGCGAGAGATGAAATGCTCACGCAGAAATAAAGCGCTGTTGCCACAGATGTGTACAGGTGACCCCATAACAAGGTACAAAGTATTTAGCTTGTTTTACGGCTCACCTTTGCCTCCAAATTCTGCTTTCTCTCTTTTCTCCCATTACGGTAAGCGAGGGGAATCTCCTATGTTAGAAGAAGCTGTTGTAGCTCTATTTGGTTTTTGCCGCTCTATTGTGGTTTTACTTACAGAATAGCCAGAAATGGTTTTCGTATCACAAAACGCAATATAATTTCATGGGTTTTACCTCGTACTTTACATATTCATATAGAAATGTGTGGATTCCTTTTGGTATAAAAATACGCCATGATTCCACGGCATCATGTGCTATTGTGATTATCATCGGAAACTATCATGGATCTTATAAAATACAAGTAATTCTTTAAAAAAAGAAACTGACTACTAATTCCATTTAAAATATTATTCTTATGCTTTTCTGAAATGCATCATTATAATTTCCTACATTAAAGAAACCCAGTGTGATATTCGTTACAAAAATATTTAGTTATTTCTATAGTTTTCTTTCTAAAATGTAGTGTGGCAATACGATATTTGTCTTACGAGCGTTGCTTAGCAAAGCAGAATAAAAGATGTTAGTTTTTAAGATTTAAAAGATTGGATTGTGGAGAGAGACTGAAACGTAACGACTGATGTTGATAGTCTAACGAATGAACGGTATTATGGTGAAAATTATGTTAAAATAAAAGTGCTTTTTTAATAAAAAAAAAAGTCTGTTAATTCACCCTGCAATACACTACACCAGATATTAAAAATGAAATAAGATATCTTCGATACAAATGTACATTATCGAAAGTAAAAAATCTCATCTTTCGGTTCCTTCCCATAGGGTTTCTTCAGAAATTATGTTTATTTCGACAATGTCTTGAACTTGAACTCCCTTCACAGAATAAAGGAATAGTAATTGGAATGTATCGATAACTTATAGTTTATATGTGAGTAAATTATGGCAAAGTATGGAAACATTTCTTGCATTCCATAGTTTCCATTTGTATTGGCAGTTTCATTCAAATTTAATTATATTCTCGTCTTTGACAAAATCTGCAAAAATCATTACTTGATTATTATGCAAGATTATTTTAATTTAAAATATATATTTCGTCTGAATAAATACTTGCATCCGTGTTTGAGAAACACTGAAAAAGCTTCTCTTTCAAGGTTACGACACGATTGTGTTTTATTAAAAGGAAAATTCTCAATATTAAGGATCTAATATTGAAATGGATTGTGAATAGATATGCTAGAATATTATATTCATATTTAAATGGATAGAAAAATCCTATAACTTTGAAACAAAGCACCATATTTTTAAGTGACACACAACACTCATTTTCATATTTGTAGTAATACGGTAGCGCATTGGGTAAGTAAACAACATACTCCCCTACTGGATATCTTTGTCTTAAAAGATTATACTCCCACCAAATTAAACCATATAGATTTTTGAAATTTTAAGAATTCGTGGACTGCATGGAAATGAAATAATAAACATAATAATCCTTTATTTTGTCAGAAAAAGTTGCAAATCCCATACATGATATTAACCATTTACAAAGGAAAAGCAATTTAATTAAAGAAAAAGTCGATGCTTGCTTACAAAAAGAAAGGAAGTGTTATTCAGTATTCCTAATCATTGCAGCGAATGTTCCTAAAACGAAAATCTAATTTAATTGCACGTTTATGTTATCTTATTTTTTGCTTTGTTTAGTTTCTGTCATTTTATTAAGAATATACAAGCTAATTAGTGAGAAATAAATATTTAGAAGTATTCAGCGAAATTATTTTATTGATGTCGAAAAAATTGAGTCATTAATTTATTCTTGGGAATTAGTACAACCGGATATAAATATTTTGCAATTAATTTATTCTGTTTCAGCTATTTGGGAAGATAAAAATGTGACACTTGGTGATTTTTTTCTTGTATTTTGGTAATTCTGATTTTCATTCTAACAAGAAATAATCAGGAAGAATAAAATCTGGTGAAAGTTTCAAAAGAATAGTGAGATAAAATTATATATTGTTCCATGCGTTTTTTGCAATCAAATATGTTTACAAGGATCAAATTCAACAAAGTCTGTAAACATATAAAAATGAATTCTGCTTACATACTGATTTAAAATTGCTGAATTCAATTCTAAATAATTGAAAAGAATTGCTTAACACATAAATCTGCTAAAATTATTCATGTATTCATTTCCAAGTTACCGGTTCTTTTGCACTGCTGTGTCTCTCTGGAATTAAAAATGCGCTTGTATATGCACAAATTCAATTAGCAACAAATTGAATTTGTTGATAATTCAAAATCAATTATCAACAAATTCAAGAACAATTAGATCTGTTGCAACTTAAAAGGTAAAATTAAACTGTTTAAAATAATTAATTTTAAATTGTTTCTACTGATGTTTTTATCTCAACACCAGAATAGAATAAAATCATAAAAATAATTTTTGATGGCAGAATGACTTTTATAATACCTTCATCTAATGCCAAAGAGATAAATCAGTATCAGCATTGTGACTCAGTATTAATTTTCCAGAAATCTAATTTATTGATTAAGTTGAAATCCAATTTTGATTATGTATAAAAATATATTGAAATAGCCAGTTCTTGGTATTTTCTTCTGGTATTATATTGCTTTTTTTCCTGAACATTTAGCATTTTGTACCTTTGGAATTCGGGTAGCTTGGCATGTTACAATGCCTTTCGTTGTCGCGTAGTATGCACGTCGGCGCTCAGTGCATGTTTACTCCATCGCCAAAAGGATAGTCTGATGTTCTTGGAGGGCAGGAGATAATGGACATACGGTTTGGCCTCCACGCTTCCCTGATCTAAACCGACAAAATTCTTTAGTGATGACAAATGAAGTAGTAAACAGTTGTCTTCTGTTAACTCGCGAGGATGCGCGCTACGAACAGTTACGCGAAGATGACACCCCAATTCCTTATTTAGCTAGTTAAGCAAAACTAGCAACATTTATATGTTATATCTATTCCAAATGATTGATGCAAACAGTTTTAGTTATATAAATGTGTGACAAGGACATAATTTGTTTTGCTATATAGATAAGGTAGGGGGCCCGAATATCGCCTACGTCCCTAATATCTCCCACCACGGTTTCTTCTTAATTTTTAGAGGTATGTGATGGCCACTACCGGAAATACAAAGCTTCGCCCTTAAGTAGTTGTATGGGGACCCATTTGAACATGTGCTGTTTTCTCTTTTTTCTGGAACATTTTGATGATTTTCATGTCAGATGAATTGATAATCGGGTTTCATTGCTTTGGGTCTAATCAGTAGAGTTCAAGTCGAAAAGTTATACAATTTGAGGGAGTGATAGTGACTGTAATTGTCAACATTTTCGTGTAGTTTGTTTTTTGGCTTGCGACCCGATTCCGAAAGGGGATGCCAGATTATTTGAGGGTTAGGTTGTTCCTAATATCTCCCACTTGAGTTTTCCCATTATCGCCCATTTGAGTTTTCCCATGATCGCCCATTTGAGTGTTCAAATTATCGCTCTAAGCCTTTGATGGGCACTGTTTTTAAAACAAGTTACCTTTAAGAAATGCATGGCTGATGTCCTATCACCTGACATTACTTCTAAGTTCTTTTTCATTTTAATGTTTTAGTTAAGGGGAAATTGTTAAAAAAATACTTTAAAAATACTTTTAACTATATTTCTAAAAGTACAAAAAAAGCTGTCTTGTATTACTTCAAATTTTGTTCTTCCTTAATGTTCATATTTAATAAAGAAAATGTGATCTTAGTATGAGTTTGACTTCATTTCAATCCATTTCAGATATAGGAGGTATTAGGAACATATATTGGGCGATATTATGAACATATAGTGGGTGATATTAGGAACATATAGTGGGTGATATTAGGAACATATAGTGGGCGATATTAGGAACATATAGTGGGTGATATTAAGAACATATAGTGGGCGATATTAGGATCATACATATTATGGGCGATATTATGAACACTTTTTTCGAAGTGTTTTAAGTGTTGGAGTTACAAATAAAGTGTTGGTTTGTTTGTTATAGAGTTGCAATTGAGTATATATTTGGATAACAGTCCATATAATAGATTGGAACTATTTTCATATAAAATTGTACATGAATTAGCCCTCTGATTAAAATAGTAGCTTAAATGAGTGATACTTGGGCACTACCTTATTCGTCGATATCTTACTGCAGATGTAATCAAAACCCTACACAAACAATTTGCCATTAATTATAAATAGAATCATTCGTATTAAACAAAACTAGTTTTGTCTGGAAGTTTCATGATGATTTCGTATTAACTACCTGAATTTCATTCGCCTCAATATATTTTTTTACCGCTGTATTGTATTTGCTGTACCTGAAATGGATTTTAAATTTGAAATTAAAAAACTTGTACTAAAATGTATCTCATTTGCTACAGCTTATTTATATATGGCTTCAAAATAATGGTACCACTGATACTACTATTAGAAGAATACAACTGCATTTTCGAATAGACACACCAAATATTCTATTTTCCTTTCGATTTTAACTTCTGAAGGTGTTGAGAAATAAAAAGAAAATACTCTTTTTCTTTTGGTCACATCTCCGAAATCGCAAGTTAAAGGCATTCCTAATCAAAACTATAGAAAGTGTTGAGCTTTCATCTTTGTCCAGAGAGAAAGTTTTCTTGAGAGAGGGAAAGTTCACCGGTTTTTCCGAAAAAAGCTTCATCAGTCTCTGTCAAAAAAGAAAGATAGCACTTTAAGATATGGGAAAGACATTTCGTCCTCCCTTTTATATCTTTCATTTTACCAGAGTCTGCGAACTTTCTTTCCTTTTCTACGTTTAAATTGCATTTTTGGACTTTTTTTTTGGAGTTCAAGATTTTCCCTCTTGTTTTTATCTAGTATTTCGAATGCCCTAGGGACGCTACAAAACAAAAGACACAAATATTTACATAAGAAATAAAGGGAAAACTGTTTAGCGAAACGTTTTCATTTATGGTAAACACACTGATGATTGCAATGCACAAAATACACTATTATGACAAGAAATGGTGCTGAATTTATATTGAGAAAAAATATGACGTCAAATAGTAATTAACCAAACACAAACAGGGATAAATTACAAAATATATTCGTTACTTGGAGCCATTTTTCATAATTGTTAAAAACATTATCTTGACTAATGTTAAATATCGTTTTTGAATATTTTTTAATTCGTGTTTCTTTCTCTTGTTTTTATTTAGTTTTACAAAAGCCCTATTGACGATGAAAAGCAAAAGACGCAAATATTGGCATTAGAAATAGTGGAACAACTGTCTAGTGAAAAATGTTTACTTATGGTAAACATAATGGTGACTGCAAAGCCCAAAATACACAAACAGCAAATACACTGTTATCATAAGAAGTGCTGAATTTATATTGAAAAACTATATCAAATAGTAATCAGCCAGAAATAAAAGGGGATAAGTTACTAAATTTATTAGTTACTTGGAGTCATTCTTTATTTTTGCCTAACAGTTACTTGCATACGGCTTTTTCTTAGGAATAGAGGGAACATTTGCATTAAATGTAAAGGAAAAATTTAAAGTTAAACATTTTTATTTATGGTAAACATACTGGTGATCGCAAAGCCGGACATACATAAACAGCAAATACAACTTTATCATAAGAAATTGTGCTAAATTTATTTTGAGAACGATGAAATATGAAATCAAATAGTAATCAATCAAGAGTTAAAGGGGATAAATTACGAGTTCTATTAATTACTTAGAAGTCATTTTTCGCAATTGTTATATAATATTTTCTTCTATTAAAATTACGTCATGGATTTTTTTTGCTACTAAGACATTTTCTTCTCCTTCATTTTATGTGGATTATTCTTCTCCTATATATTAAGCTACTTAAGTATAGTAAAGGAAATGAATTAGAAAGAGAGAGAAATTGTACAGAGGAACAAATGTCGAAGTTTGTAAATGACAAGATCAAAAGTGACAGTTTTGTGAACCCTTTTTCAGGTCAATTTTAAAATTTATGAATTAATTATAAATATTATATTGAAGTTCATAATATCATATTACAAATTGTAAATAAAATGCATACAAATAATAGTCCATTAATTGCTTGTAGTTACTTTTAATGAAAAGTATTCATTACAGACAACCTATTCACATCATACAGTTGTCAGTCTTCTGGAATACCATGCCAAGCATATCCGTAATGGAAAATGAACAAAGAAGTAGTGGTACAAAAACCCCTTTTAGGTTCTTAGGTTTACAAATTGTACTGCTGTATTTTTATAGTTGAGGAAAAAATCTTTATTAAAGCAACATTTACCAAAAGCATGACCACTTTTTCGCAACTGGCAAAAATACTTCATTATTTTCTCGGCCTATGTTTCTTCCAAACATTTAAATTTGACTTCCATTTCCAAAACGATCTTGCATAAATTTCGTTAAATGATAATAAAAGCCTTTTTTTGGATTAAAAATGTACGAAAGTCTAATTTATTTTACTTTTCATGTTTTCTTCATTTAAATGCAGAATTTTTTGGACTCGAGATATATTTGAACGCTTTCGAACAGTATGAAATGCGCTTTAATTCTCAACGCCATAAAATGCTCTCTGAAAGTATTTCTTTATATCCTCATGCTACAGTTCACAAGAGCAAATTCGATAAAAAATAGAAAAAAATTAAAAGGAGACCTTTATTATTATATAAAGTGTAGCAAATGCTATTAATTTTTTATCCAAAAATTGGAAGTTAAAGCAAAATCACAGAAGCGTGATGCTGTATCATTAATATTCTAAATAAACTGCAATTTCGCTCAAATCCTTAATGTATTTTAAATTTTAATCAACGTCTAAGATTTTTTTTCTTTTGATATTCATTGTAGTTAAATTTCCTTACATCTTTTTTTCATCATCTCATTCTTTTATGGTTTTTGATTTGGCCTCGAAATTTTTATAACAATTAGTGTTGATTTCTACATTTTAGTTTTCTACATATCCCATAATTCACAGTTAATTTGTGATGGATACTTGTAATCAGATTTTCTACGCTTCATTATCAGATGGCACCTCTTTCATTGAGTCAAAACTATATAAAATTAAGCGATTAACTAATAGTTTTGAATATATCAAAACTTTTTACTCTCATAGGAGAAAAAACAACTACATAGAAATTCAGAAATCTTGTACAGCAGGAAGTGAATGATAATGTAACTGGAAAATTCTATGATTTCATAGAATGTTAGGCTGTGAAGGTTACTGATGTAGCCGCTATAGGCATAAGTTCGAAAGAAAATTGTGGATGGAAAGCATGTCCTTTTTCTTCACCAAATGATCTTGAAATGAAAAGCGAGAAATGGCTTTAAGTCAATACTAGAATATCATTTTATGCTTATCCAACTTCAAACCATACCGAAGATTTAAAAAATAGACCACTGTAAAATTCAGCTTAGAGAATTTTATAGACTTTTAAATCTGAATTGAAAGAAGAAAACTTTCCAGATATTTTGGTTTTCGGCGAGTTCTTTTATTTTTCAAGTCCTATAATTAAAAATAAAAGTTTATTTAGTTGAGACTTTATCGGCATTAAAATACACCAAGTGGATGACATACAAAAACCCTTTTCAAGTATATGAATATATTTTTTCTTTGTGTGAGTACTTCATAAAAACTTAGACGAAAAAGGAA
>BGPR01003264.1:61136-74377 GCA_013235015.1 Araneus ventricosus | reverse complement strand
ATTACTCCACGCTTGACATGCTAACACTTCTGGGATGGTTAATACAGTCGTAATTACTAGTAGTACTATATCGAACGCCGCGATACATAACGCTACCATTTGGCAGGACTGGAACACTTTTATTTTTTATATTAGGTGAATTTAACAAAAAATGGGTTGAACGCTTTATTTTGTATGTAGTCATATTTCTTTAGTGAAGTTCTTCTATCACGTAACACGTAAGGGTCGTTAATATTAATTCCTTACAAGTTTCATTTATACATTTTATGGTTCGAAAATGTATCTTTAAAAGGTACATAGTTTTTAAAAAAATGCTGTACCCTAAAAACTGCTATGTTTAACCGTTTCTAAGGCCATGGTAATTAAACTTAACATCAAATGCGTAAATTTGTAAGGTTGGCGTAAGTTTTCACAAAATTTTTCGATGAAGCACGAACTTAAATGTTCCGATTTCTGATCTCGAACCGCAATGATGTGTCGTGACTTGCTAATTAATTGATAATTAATAAAATTAATTAACAAAAAATTAATGCCATCCAATAATCTAAATGAACTTCTTTTCTAAAATTAATCTCATTCCCAAAGATATTTTATTAATCACTAATAGAAAAAATGGCATTTTAAAGTATTAAAATACATTTTTTGTTCGTAGACATATCGTTATAGTATCAGAAAAGACGATTCATTGAAAATTTCCTGGACGATCCATTAAATTATCTTCTAAATTTACGAAAACATAAAAAAATATTGAGAAACCTAAAGAATTTGCTCTTCTGTCAAATGGATAGAAATTTTGCATTTTGAAAAACCCGACACACGGCAGAAATTTACACATTTGAATCACCACAGCTTTATTGAGTTTCATATTCCCATGAAAAGCGGATATTCTGTGCAATCACGATTCCAGTTTTCTATCCTCCGGGCTCAAATCTGTGACTATCCCAAATGTTAAAAAACGAAATATTTTTTTAATCCATTGAAGTACACTCAATACCTCAAATGCACAATGTTTATTTGATGAGAAAGTTCATGCTTTGTCATTTTCTCGCTGCGAACTTTAGAGACTGGAGATTTTAGGCTCATCAGCATCCAAGGTTCTCTCGACAAATGCTATATTGAGAAAAACAAAACACCGCAATTACGCCATAACGCCCACATACTGATAGACAAACAATTTATACAAAAAAGAAGGTTCTGTGATAGCCTTTATTTCGTCCCACTGGAGGGCACCACGAGTTCATCGATGAGAAGCCGCCAGATAAGTAAGCATCGTCTCGCTTCCCTATTGGGTATAGTAATGGTGGTGTGGCTCGTAGAGCCTACGTCCGAAGATGGGTCGAAACCCTTAAAAGGGGGATTGTCGCATGAGCACTCGTAATAGGGCTATTTTGCGGTCGACATTAGCTCCCTCTTTTCTGTCGTGGCGGCAGACTTTCATATTCACCGGAGCTTACCGATTTCAATAGCCTTTATTTCTAGTTAAATGCTGTCGTCCTATTGGTGTTAAGCGTTCGTGTAAAAACACGTGACTTGAAGGACAAAATGCATTCAGAAAGACTCCAATCAAGCATGTTTTATTTTATAAAACGGGTCTCCTGTTTGCTTATTTACGATTGAATTATCCAAATAATGCTTAGCAACGGATTCGGAAACCCTCCGCGCTCTTGCGCATGCGCCGCGCAGAGTTATTTTCATCAAAATAGGGGGGAAGTGAAGAATGGAAGGGTGACATGTGCATCTTACTTAGCGTGATCTAACAAAGTACTCCCCGGAAATGCGCTCATATGATTCATTGGCTGACAAAATCGTCCAAAGGTGGTAGACTCGGAATCCGTTGCTGAACAGCAATTCTTTTTATTATTTGCTTTCGTTTCTGAGTCCCAGAAAATCCTAAATGCATAAATATTATAGTTGTGCATATATTTTTCTTGCTTGGAACTGAAGCGACTTCTCTTAAAACCAAAGAAAATATAATAAATCCTTTACTGAGAGATAAGGCGATTTACCAGAAAATTAGGGAGAGCGAACTAAACTAGCCGATGTCATCTGCCAAATAATTTTCGTTACAAGAAGCTGATATCCATAAGTTGCAGCGGTCAGCTATTTACGGTGCAGTAAGAAACCCAACAGAACTGCTACTTTTAGAGCAGAAGATGCCCTATGCAGCGAGTAAAGATAGTCGAATAAGTTCTTGTTCTATCTTTATTCTTTGATTCATTCGTAAAGTCTTTTATTGCTATAATTTTGTATGCTGAATAAATGCATTCGTAAAATTACGTTGCTGCAAGAGTTAGAAAATTCGCCTAATTATTTTGTTGATTATTAAAATTTCGATTCGATTCTTATTTCTGACTGTACTCAATCCACTTGATACATATGGTGCCATTTTTTGCATGCATTAATAGAGAAGTATGTTCCTATATGCTAGTGACTGAGTGTACGTTATAGAAGGGATTAAACTGAAAATATTTGCCATCATCTTTTAAAAACCATGCAAAAAATTCCCCGTTGCAAATTTTGCTTCTGCAAACCATGCAGAATGTCTGAAATCTCATAAAAAAGGATACTCTTTTAAATAGAATACACCAATCTATTCCATAACATGTTTACAGAATGAATTCAAATTTTTGATGCAAATCTATATTTGCTTAGAGTAGCAAATTCGTAGTATTATTTGTTTAGTAGTATCATTTATTTATCTTGAATTTTATTTTGAATTTGATAAATACTGCCTAACAGTTCAGATTTTAATTTATTGAATTGGAATCATGGTGTATTTTTAAAAGGGTGCCCCAGAAGAAATACTCAGTTAAATTCTGGATCTAATACATTTCTATGTGGCTTTTCGTATATGCATTAAAAAAATGGATTTTATTGAATTCAATGCTATTTGCAAAAGAATAGTAGCAAAAGAGTAATCTTCGCACACAGTTATCTTTGCAATATTTCATGTTTTGGTCATTAGAAACCAGGTCATCATTATATTAAATTTATTAGACATACAAACAGATTTTATCTTTTTTTTATGGCACCTCATATTATTTCAATATTCTCTTTCTATATAACTTCAAAAGAATTTGCCCTGTGGATATACATCGTTAAATAGGTTTAAAAATATTTACAAAATATTCATTGTAAGAAATGAAGAAGTATTTTAATGATAAAATATTTTATAATTCATCGTGTCATACATTGTGCATGAAGGATGCAGGATATATCATATCTTATTGTGAAAACTTCATTGATATATTTTTGAACTTTCTTGAAATTGAAGCATTTGTTCTAGCAATTTCTGATCTTCAAATTGGTATATCTTAAATCTTATCACAAAAAGATGAACTGTTCAAAGATACTCGAAATTTCGCGGACATTTGCAGCGGCGGTAGACATTCTTTCGACGAGGTCGGTGTGTACAGCTTCTAAGATTTCGTACACTGTGGCCTGTTCTCAGTAGGCATTTTTAACTGTAGATGGCTAAACCCGAAATGTAATTAAGTTCTAGCGAACAGCTTCCTCTACCTCATCCATTTGGCGTTTCCGTCATTGTTTCTATGTGATTTTGTCTTTACTACCTTCCATAACACATTTTACCTTGAAAAGTGAATAACTTTTTTTATACCTTTAGATACAAGAGGTAAACTCTAAGTCATTTAAAACGAAATCATTCCTTTTTATCATCTAGGTTTCAGAAAGTATTTTTAGCTTAATAAGATACATTTCAGATTTGAGACAAATAAATGAACGCATGCAAAATTGAGGAAATAAATATTCCTGAAGAAATAAAATTTCTAATTATTTTAACCAAAAAATGCTAATATAAATGTTGAAATGATCGACTGTAAATGGTTTCCAGAGAATCGAGACTCAAAGAAACATATTAAAAGTTGGACATACCCCTAGTAGCACAAAGATATTGTACCATATTGAACAATATTCGAAATATTGTATAATATCGTACAATATCATATAATATTATATAATATAAAACAATATTGTACAATATCGGACAACATGTTGTGCTACCTGAGACAAGAACTAAATGACGTATTCACTATTCAAAACTCCTGACGTTCTTATAAGAAAAAACGCTTCATGTTAAAAAAACCTCTATCTTGATGTAGTTTGGTTTGGTTTAGTCATATTAACGCCCCGTTTTGAAGCAACACGAGGGCTATTTTGGGACGGACCTCGTAATTTCTATCTTGATGTAATAAAAATAGGATAAAACTTTAAGACATATTGTATTTGTTTGTGTTAGCAGTGTTTACTTTCAGGCACACTGCTTGCATAACACATTTCTTTCGGCAAGATATTAAGAAAACAGAGTACATGAACTAAATGAAACTCTCACTTTTCAAAACTCCTGGCATTATAAAACAAAAAAAAAAATACTTCATGATAAGGAAACTATCTTAGCATAATGAAAATGTTGCACAACTTTAAGATATATTGTAATCGTTTGTGTTAGCCGTGTTTACTTTCAGGCACACTGCTTGCATAACGCATTTCTTTCAGCAAAATATTAAGAAAACAGTGTAAAAGTAGCAGCTTTCTTCCAATCAGTTACAGCCTATGATTTACGCAACCGTCTTTCTATAAACCCCTCTTCGAAAATCGATGCGACTAGCATATGTTCTTTTTCAGACTTAGGCAAACATGTTCATTGCCGTTCATCACGAAATCTAACACGACTCATTAACGATGCATTAAACTAATGATGCTTACACGATGTATTGGAAATTGTACGTGAAATAACTCCCGCCGAAGCTTTTCTTCGGCCGAAATTTTCAAGCCTCGTAACGATTTTCCGTGTCACGTTCATAATGTCTATGGAACGAAACTGGCCGCCATCGATCTCTTGCTCAAAGAAGTCGATAGTTTCCCATCGGAATTTCCGGATTTTTCTTCCAGTTTCGTGCAACAGGCGCGAGAAATAACACACAATAAAATGTTTGGGTTCGTGTTGCGGACGCCAATAGCATATAGACCCTCAGCGGGATAGTTCTCATTCCGAACACACCCTCCTTCCATGCCCATTTAGCGAACCAAACAGACAAACAAAAAATGGTGTTGGCTTGAATGCACTCGAGGCCCACTAGTCGAGTATTGTTTGCAATTGGTATCATAGTTTGTTTGTTTATTCTTTCGGTTTAATTCGTTTTATCTATGGGTTTTATTCTTTTTCCTAATAATCTACGGCACGTACATTTGTAGTTTTGCGGAAACGCCCCGAAATTTTATCGGCCGGGTATGATTTATTTTCTAAAAAAATCTTTTGTTTCGTTGAATGGATATATACTTTACACTTAGTAGAGGAACACTGAAAAAGAATGTGTAAAATTCAGTGGTTTTATTTTTATTTCATGAAAACTTACTGCATGAGTGTTCTCGCATTTTCTAAATAACTATAAAATAATAGCATGGTCTATTCAGAGTAAGTGAATCTTTGCTTAAAACGAGGTTGAAAATTCACCTTCTATTAAAAAAATATTTTAAAGGGAAAGAAAGATTAATAATTTTTACCCAAAGTTAGGAGAGCAAATTAAATAAGTTTCCAGGAAGGTAATATAAGAAAAAAAGGATAAATTCTATCAGAATAAAAGGAAACTCAATATTATTTTCAAATAGCGAACCCATATATCTTGAAGATTTTTAATGTAGGATTTTGGGACAACACTTCTTCCTGGTTTAGCACACCTTAGACCTATTAATCATAGTCTGGAATTGCATTAACATTAATGCTCATTTTGTTAAATATTTAAGATGTGGTTTCGCTTTTAACGTGGCCGACAGTTCAGATAATTAACCCTTTCGCTACCAGGGTCTCCTGGGAGAAACGTCCAACACAGCCCAATATATTTTTCGGGATTATATGACATTAATTGGAATAGATTTTATATCTTTCTCATACATGTGACGTCGGTCTTTGGTAAGAAACGGCCGTGTCACATATATGTGACGATTGATAGCGGGATTGGGAGTAATTGATAAGATAGTTTAAATTTGTTAGGTAAAAATTCAGTTTCAAAGATCGCACCAGTAGCACCCTGAAGAGGTCATTTCATGGATAACAGATATTTTAAAAGAAAATATCGAACCTTTTTAAATAATTATATTTCTGCCTTCAAAAAGAAATGGAGCGAAAACTGATCAATAATGACCCTAAAATGAAAAAAATAAATGAATAAGTGCAGAAAATTCGCAGACAAATTGCCTTTAATGATATATGATTTTTTTTTTGCGATATTTGCTGGAACTTTCCAAACTCGATAAGAAATTACAGGTTGTTTTTTAAAGGAAGATTTCTTTTTTTCATTCTTTTAACACAGAAAATCTCTTTTCAGTCTAAGAATTATATATCTTAAACTTAAAACGAGAAGTAGAAAATTTAATAAATTGATTCGTTATTAATATACAAGAATAGCAGCATAGTTGTTATAATATTTCTTAAGATTAATGAAATTCTTTGCAGTTAATTTCAGATTTGGATCCGCAAAGACAAATTTAGTAGCATTCCAAAAATATATAAGAAATATTTTAAAATGTCATTCAATAACCTGAGAGATTTTTCTGTGTTTTACCAAATAAACTTTGAAAGTAATCATGGTATAAAGAAAATAGAGAAAATTCATAGAAATTATATCACCTCTATATTTCGAAATTTGAATTGTACCTATTCTCTAAAAATATGTATTATTCTTATAAATAATATTTTTGACAGTATAATCATAATTGAGAATACAAATTTCATTCTGAAAGAAAATTATAGCTAAATAAGTAGTAAAATGCACATTATTAAGTAGAAAATTTTGACTGGAAACTAAACCTATACTAACTCAAATCCGCTGATTTAAGTTTTCAGCGTATCCTATTTTTTCAAAGTCAACATATTGATAAAAAATTCATTTCAATGTCTTAAAAACGTGAATTTATTAAAGAAGCTTAAAAATATCTCAAAATGTCCAACTATAAGGATTCTCTGCCTTCCGTAAATAGCAAAATAGCAAATTGCGTTCCAAATTTAGATCGTCAGCAATGAATATTTTCGAAACAGCAATTTATTGCTAATATTAATACCAGATTCCTTTGATAGAAGTGGAAAAGGAAGCCTTTTGTGCGACATATTTTACGGCATGCTACTTTTTCTTTATTAATCTTTTTGTGAGCAATCAATCGCTCTTGATGGATCTCATCATTACATTTCACTTTTTGCTACGCCGCTTCAGAGTTAAAGCTCTTAAAAGTCTAATTTCATGCATTGAAGTTGAAGTGAACTTGGGAGAATGGGAAATGTTATCCGATACGCATTAAAAGCGACCGTTTGCTGAAATTGTAAAGGAATTGCTCTTTGTACCTCGAGCGCATCGGGTACATGGTTGCTAGATTTTGGATTGTTTCGGATGCAGATATCTCTGAATTTTTCGTCTTAATCGCCAAATACGTCGAAACCATCTGCAAGTGTTTCGCTTCCTCAAATAATGAAGGACATTCAAATTTCTTCATACAAGGCTTGTGAGTTGCGGAATAAAAATAAAATATCGAGTGTTTGTTTATTAAACCCACTAATTATTTTCGAAATATTTTCTTTTTCCTGCAATCAAAAGGAACATTTTTATTTTTCAATTAATATACTTTTGATTTTATTTAAAATACTAAATAAATGTGTTTTTAATTTTGTTACGTTTGGCTTTATGTAGAAAGGCCAGTCATGCGTATATTAAATCAAATAATCATATGAAACTGATGTTAAAAATAAACTGATTGATTTTAAACACGTAGTTTTGAAAGTTCTAGCTGTGTTGATCAAATGAATATCCCTAGAAAATGCTACTGTGCTTGGATAAAGGTTGATTCTTAAAATTTAATTCAAGTTTCAATTAATAATTCTAAATTAAATCTGTCGCACAATACGAAAGTTTTGACATTTACATGGGTTTTATGGCATGATTTGAATGCAGTTACAACTACAGTTCATACGTATTGGGTAGAATGTAAAGGATATATTTTTTGACGAATATATATGGCTAGCCTTAAGTATAGTTTAGAGATCTTCTCTCAATAGAAAAGAGTAGAAATAGATTCTTTATCTTTTACAAACATAAAGACTCTATTTAGTCTAATAAATATCTAATTAAATGCCTGAAGTTTTCAATTTTTAAAACCTTTCTTAATTTATTTCTACGATGTTCAGAATGTAATCTTTATAATTTTTAAGGTAGTCAGCATTTCAGTTTCTTTCTTCTTTTTCATCATTTTTAATATACGATATGTTTTTCTGTAATGTTATCATTATGAATTTATTTTTTATTTTTGTATTGATGCCAATTTGATTAATATTCAATCATTGTCATATCTTGAATTTATTGCTGCCGTAATTTTCATAATAAGTGAAAAAGCATCGACAGAGAATAAATGGTGTCTGCGATTGACATTATCCCAGAAAAATTTATCCAGATAATTTGTCATGCTTTACCAAATTAGTTGATTGAATAATACCAAAGGCACATCACAACAAACACTTATCAGGCACAAATAGATAATGAAGAAAAACGCAACCTACTAAAATGGAAGGTGTTGAAAAAAATAATTTTCTTTCTAATATAAATTTTAAATGTAAACTTGATTTTCATTATTCTTGAATGCGCTTTTACTATTTTTCTTTTTTAAGGGGAGTTGCGAAACTTCGAAAAACAAATGAACAAAAAAATAAAAACTGATTTTATATTAAAACTTTCATAATTTAAAAGTATTTTAATATACTCCAAAATGTTATTTCAGTCCGTAAGCGAAGTCCTACGACACTATATGTACAGACGTATATGCAATTTTGCTCAGTTGGGCTTGAAACAAAGGATTTAAAACATAATTAAATTCAGCGGAAAAGATTATAAGATTTCTCTAACATTATTTGATTGATGGAAGTCTTTTGTATAATTAATAGTTTTTACACAAATTACATTTAAAAATGAATGAAATATTACTGCAATTATCATTTTGTAGAGGGACGAGACTCATGTTTATATGGAATGCCGCTGTTGAAGAATCAATTCAATTTCAGGAACCATTTTTATTAGATGGCTAAGTTCCACGACACAGTACATTTAAAGGTACAAGACGCAAGACAAGACAGAGAACAACATCACAAGACAAGTACACAGTCAAGAAGAGAGAGAGGCATTATGGGAAAAACCCGGTTGGCTCTAGTAGCGCCACCTACCACAAAAAGGAGAAGGCAGTGAATTGTAACCGCTACAATTTTATAAAAATGCATCCGAACAAAGTAGTAAATAAAATGGTGTCACATTTCCTAGAAATAAGATTTTGAAACATTTTTAATGACTATTGAAATCTGTACAATTTGATAGTAGATTGCTGGCTTTTGAGATATTTTTATTAGCCTCGTTTTAAATAGAATAATAACCCATGAAGCATCTGTCCATGGAATGTACATGTTCCTAAATTGAGATAAAATCTTTTGGCTACTCTGCCGTTTGGCCTCATTCCCTAAAAATCCAACGTGTTCTGGAATCCAACGAAAGTTGCTTGAAAAGTTACTGTTACTGCATCACAGAATTAGAACCACTTTATTACTAATGGATGACTATCAAAATACTTTGGATTTGATGCCACTTCTGGAATGTGGAATATGTAGTAATTTTTTTAAATAATCGACTAGAACATTTTGAATTCCTGGAAAAATAGCAGCAGACATTACAGATAAGATACAACAAACGAACAATCTATTGGCAGACGAGGGGAAAATTCTAAATATATATATATATATATATATATATATATATATATATTTGCCATTTGAATTATTTCTTTGTATTTATATAATTTAAATTTGTTTCGAATAATAAATTCGAATTGGTTTAAATAATAGTAAATAATAGCAGAAATTAAATTTAAAATTATTCCGGCAGAGTGAGAGTGATTTACTCGAAAAAATATTTTGTTCTCTTAACAGATCCAAAAAATTTTCATTGAATAGAGATTAAAAATTTTTAATGTATGAAATGATTTTTAATCTATTGATTATCAAGAAAGATTTTTCATCAAAGTGATAAATCATTTTGATATAAGTACATCAGAATACTTCATCGTTTTGATGTCAGCATTCTCTTTATTTTGTCTTGGGAATTGTAACGAATAAAAATTGATCAATTTTTTTTTTGTCTAAAGATAAATGAATTATTTTTTTCTATATGATTATTTCTATCTGTCGCATCTGAACTTGCTTTTGTTTAAAGTAATAAAATTCTAGCAATAGCACTCTGGTAAATAGTTATTGTACACCAAAACAAAACTACTAAGAAAGCAAACACAATGCATAAAGTAAAGCCCTCCGTAATTCAAAATATATTACTTCAAATTTTTATTATATGTTTTCTTTAAAGCAGTTTCGTTTTATAAATTAACTTTATAGATAAATTGAAATACAATCTAAATATAGTATCTGTAAAATTACGAATACAAAACTTCATCGCAAAAAAACTTTAATTCTTGAATTATTTTTTATATCTGCTTATCTACAATGACTTTTTCATTTTTCAGTTTTTCATCATCTTAAAAATAATTTCGCAGGTAGAGTGAAATTCACGATTCCTTTTTATTTCACTTCGATTTAGTTTCATGAGAACAAAAATAACATTTTGAATAATTGTTGATATAGAAAATAAATTCCTTCTTCAATGAAAGATATTACTAACGATTTCAGAAAGTAAAGTATGAAAAATGAACTTAATTAATTAATAGCATTATACTTCATCATAATAGGATGCAAATTTAAGAACTATCAATTTTTAACCCTATGAGCCCTATCCCGCCTCAAAACGCCTGTTCGACAGAAGCCGGATTCGGCCGGTTTTGAGGCGCCTGGGTGAATTTTTTTATGAAAAATATAATTCCTTTCTTTGTTGACAAATGATCGGTTAACCATAGGCGTCGACATCCTGGAATTTCTGTAAAGAACTTGACGATTCCATTCTGTTTTTGTGAGCGAAAATTCACTCCAGGTTTTGAGGCAATGGAATTCTCACTCTAGCCGGGTTCAGATTGTTAAAATTCTGAGAAATTTCCTTTCTTCCAAAATATTGCAAAAATAACATAACTCACAAAATAATCTAGATAATGACTGCAATGATTTCATTGTATTATAAATATAGCAGATTCACTTACCCGACGTTCCGTTTCAGCCGATATCTCACTTGAATTACCTAAATATTATCAATCGGAAACTGCACTCTGTAGTTTTTTTACTTTTGTTAGATGGCTCAACTGTTAGGTTAATGTTTGATTCGCTATTTATACGGCATGTAGGTTAGGTTTATAAGAGACATCCGGCGGCCATATTGTTCTTGTTACCGAAGACTCCAGGTTTATTCGATCATTGTGGTTGTGAATGCATAAATAATTAACTTGTGCAAGTTTTTTTATTTTAATATATATATGTTATAGTTTTATTTGTATTTTTCTTTACGACTAAAAGAAAAAGTGTTGTATTTGGATGGACGAGTTTGAAGAACGGCCAAGTGATAATAACAATGTTAACGACTCATAAGAATAATAATAATGAAAACGACTCATGAGGATAAACCAAATGCTATTCAGACAGACTTAGAATACATTGACCTACAAGTGGACACATTCGGACGAACGTTGTGCTTTTCAAGAGATGGCGTGACACAGCAGTTAGGCAATATCAATCTGCAAGAAAGTTTATTACAATCAGGAGCACTTTTACAATCACTGTTTTTGACAATGTTGATGCTTCTAATGTTATTTTTTGTAATTAAGATGGTTTTAATTTATCAGTTTGATGGTTATAAATTAACGTTTTTTATCTTGAAATACGGAATACTTTGAAAGATATAATGTTTAATGCATGGTAAAACCTATTTTATACTTAGGAAATCTGTTTTCTTTCAATTTTATCCTATATTTTCACCTACTCATCATTATGCAAAATAGCTTAGACTTTATTGCACATGATATCATAAAAAATAAATAAAAAGGCTAATAAATATCAATTTTTAAAAATTTTAATTAAGTTCTTCCCAAAAACCGCAAAACTTCTTACACAGTAAATAAGCAGTTTTTGAAAATATTAATCCTCCATTAATTGAGATTTTTGTGGCCGCAAAAAGATAGATCCCTTAGAATAATGCACAAAAAATGTTGTAATTTAATACAGAGATTAGAATAAATCCCTTTGAACTTGGTGAAAAAAAATCACAATGCAAGATTTAAATTTGGAATTTGAGTACTTTCAGAAAGAGAAATTAGGATATTTTGATGGTTTAAAACAAACAAAATTAGTTTGATAAATTGTTATTGAAATAGTTCAGTCAATATTTTGCAGTTTCCAATTTAATACTTTTGGTAAACATAATTTTCTGACTAGCCTGTTTGACTGACTTGTCTGAGTTTTTAAAAAGTTTTATGAAGCTTCGGTATATTATTGAAAGTTATATTATTATTAATTGAAATGCCAAATTATTTCAGAAATATCTCATCAAAATTCAGATAAGATGTTTTTGAATATCTCTGAAGAGAGTCATTTCGGCGAAGTATGCTGAATAAATTTTACTACTCATAATTCATCTACATTCCTATTTTCTCGGGCGCTTATTCACCGATTCTTTCTTAGTTAGGGTTAATTTTAAGTACAAATGTTTTAAGAAAATTGTTATTTAAAATTAATATTAGCAATGAATGAAAAACAAATATGCTTACGAAAGAAAAAAATATTAAAATACGATACTTGTAAAGCCAAGAACACTATCATAGGTCGATCCAGGCGAAAATTGGGACCTTTTTGGGGCCCTTCACAAAATTAAATTCATTAAAACGACCCCTTAACAAAACTCAAATCCATGACAACAGCCCCTTCAAAAAACTCAAATTCACAAAAAAGGCCCCTTTATTTAATCTGACTTCTTTCTTATATTTCTGACTGAGGCATTGCACAAAATATATATAAAAGTATTTTTTTTCAGTATTATATCAAATTACTGCATATATTAGCTGCAATGAAACACCAGTGGTATTAAACGTAAAATATAGAAATATGACTGCCAAAATTGAAAGTTTTACATGATAAAATGTTTTCACAAAAATATTTTTATTTTTCGCAAAAATAATTTTTTTCACAAAAATATCTTTATTTTTCAAAAAAATAATTTTTTTCACAAAAATATCTTTATTTTTCAAAAAAATATCTTTATTTTTCAAAAAAA
>BGPR01003264.1:32572-50241 GCA_013235015.1 Araneus ventricosus | reverse complement strand
TTTTTTGGAAAACTCACACGTAAAAAGATTTGAAGAGTGTGACATGCCAGTATCGTGTAGTTTAACGAATGTTTATAAGCGGTTTAACTTTGTTGTAAATGGTATTACTTGTGAACAATGATCTTCCTTTTATTTTTTTCAATTTAACTGAAAAATATTATTCTACCTGGAGTGAAATAACTGTTTAGGGAACCTATTTCTGAATGTGACAATTTTTTTAAGCTTGCGATGTAAGTAAGAAATTTTTATTATAATTGGTTATGAAATATTTGAAATAATGAACGGAAGAAAAATAGTTTAGTTATGAAACGTTTGAAATTAAGACACTTTTGCAATGTTTAACACCTTCGACTCGACTTTTGCATGGGGCCGCGATGGCCTAGTGGCAAGGTCCAGGCCTTGGGGCCGGAGGGTTCCAGGTTTGAAACCCGACTCCACTGAAGATCCGCCGAGTATGGGGCCCGTTGCACGCCAAATCATACGTAGTGGTCGAACGTCCTAAAGCTGGTGTGGCGCGGTAGATTGAAGAGGGGGGAGCAATCTCAGAAGTAGTCCTGGTCAACAGAGTGTTGTTCGAAATTACGAGGTCAGCCCCAAAATATCCCTCTTTTTGAAACTAAACTAAACCGACTTTTGCATGATTAAAGTTTAACTATGAAAAGTAGTTTAATTTAATGTTGACAGACTAAAAGAAGGATGCAATGAGTTTAGAGCCTTTCCCATTTCCAGGAAATCTCCTGGGACAATATGTCGCAATCGTATAGTAGAATAGGATTTTTTGTACCATTCGTACAGTAGACTAGGACTGCTTGTCCCATTCGTACAGTAGACTAGGACTGTTTGTAACATTCGTATACTATGCTAGGACTGTTTTTCCCCATTCGTATAGTAGTCTAGGACTGCTTGTTCCATTCGTATAGTAGACTAGGACTGTTTGTCCCATTCGTATAGTAGACTAGGATTGTTTGTCCCATTCGTATAGTAGACTAGGACTGCTTGTCCCATTCGTATAGCAGACTAGGACTGTTTGTCTCACTCGAATAGTCAACAGGAACTATTCCAATAAACCACCTGTAAAACTCTTTCCTGCCATAAGATTAGCATATCAGGGAAACAACTTTCCAGCTGCGTAATAATGATCTTTTAGTAATTTGATCACTAAAGGGACATTTTGTCCCACTGTTAAATGAATTTGGGACAATATATCCTACATAAAGTATTTATTTTAAATCTCTTAAATCTGACATTTAAAAGGCTAAATTATTGCTTAATAAGAACTATTTCACACTAATTATGGTATAAATATAGTTTTACTAACTGTAAAATTTTAAAAAAATAGACCGATTGAAACTTGAGTAATGTGCGTGCACAGAAACATAAGTCCGCCATTTGCAATCTAAGAGTATTTCCAAATATCTTTACTCATGATTCTATTCTCTAATTCCTTAACAATACTGAAGATATAAAAGCCCATGTAAAAATGGGATTTATTTACCAGTAAGGAATGAATCTAATTTCAGGGATGTATGGGTTAAAGCATAGTTTACAGATGTGCAATGTCTGATCATTAATTTTTTTGGTAGTAAGTTAATTTATACATGTAAAATATTCCATGAATCCATTATTTTTTCTATTTTTGAGTTTCTTACAGAGCACATTACTTGCACTATATCCAAGTAAAATTTTAAAAAAGAAAAGAAATTTGGTAGGAAAGAAGACTTTACGTTCCGAATTAGTTCCAGTTTAGTTTGATTTAGTTTAGTTGTATTAACGCCCCGTTTTGATGCCACAAGAAGGGCATTTTAGATGGGCTTCGTACCTTTGAACCGAGGTGAGATGACACTGCATTTCGACAGTGTTTTCAACGAAACTATATAAAAAATCAATTGGGCTATTCAACCACCTCAATCGAACTATTGAATTTTATTTAAGTATTAAAAAATTTACAAAAGTCGCTTTAGATAATGGTAGAGCGCCATTATGGATGAAAAATTATTATATATTTCTTAACTTTTTCCCCCTCTTTTTTCTCTTTTTCCAGAGCACATCACTTATACCACACTCCTAGTGAATTGTTTCATTTGGAGCCTTAGAAACGTCTCTAGAGCCTTCTTAATAGGCGAACTTCAATTATAACAACCCCGTATATGCATTCAAAAATGCATCCTTGTATTTTATATGCATTCTAAAATACAGCCAACAATATTTTAAGTAAGCATTTTGCGCTAATATGCATTTTTAATGTTTTTACGTAAGCAGTAAATTGAGTTAAGTTACGAAGGCTGAGGGAAAATTAAATAATTATTTTTGTAACAGCCTCCGTTTTATTTTTTCTTTGATAGAAAACGGTTAATAGTTTGAAATTAAATATATAGCATTGCACTTATAGTGATTAATGCACTGAAAAGCACTTTCAAAATCCAAAATTTCTCTAGAATGAAAAAATCCGTTTTTCATTGTAAAAGAAATGCTTCAAAATTTAATTTAAAATGCAAATGTTGAAATTATTATTTCTATGCAAATAGTCCTAATTAAAATTAAATGTTTTGGTTTTGTTTAAATTCATAGCAAAAAAATCTATAAACAGCAAGTAAATTATTTATTTTCTCAAAGGTTATAAGAAAAATATGAAATTTATATACATACAGTATGTAAACATTTATTAATAATCCATTTCCTTACAATTTTCATAACATTTTATAATTGCTTCGTGTTGTGAGTCCATTTACTTCTGTAACTATTGGAATTTTTTGAGATTCTTGAAAGTAGAATTTATTTCAAATATATTACGATTTCTTTTTGAATTTATGTTTACCTTGTATCGCATAATATTAATACGAAATCCCACGAAGTTGGGAGTTACTTCCGAACTTCCAAAGTGTATTTTGCATAGCATTCAAAGCAGAGATTTCTGGCCATTTCATGGTTTTTCTATTTTCCACATCCTTAAATTTAAAATGTCACTCGGTTCACATCAAAATGGAAAGGAACTTCACCCCCTTCAAAGTGATTTCTCGCCTCCTTGCTTCGGTGCGTGCCCTCCAGGCTTTGAAGTTTTCTTCAGCTTCATTTTTTATTTTCTTTTTATACTGTAGGCATCACTTTGAATTTCAAAAAAATATACGTACTATTTCAGTGTGTTTTCCATAAGACTACTCAAACCAGCGTCTTATGATGTAATTGTTTGTACATTATCTTATAAATGAATTACGAGATATATTGGTTTTTCTGCAAGAATAGAATGTTTCCGTATTTAAGTTATCCATCAAAAGAGGCTTTACGGAAAGTATGAGGACATTTATCAAATAAAAATCAAGTACATTATTATAAATTAATTTTTTATGCACTGGTCATTCTAATGAAATGTGTTATTATTAATTTATTTTAATGATTCATTAATTCTTGATTTTTATATGTTTGTTTCAACCATTTGTTTTATTTATTTTCGATTTTTTTTCCAGGTTTCCAACTAAAGCATAGTGCTTTTTTCATATTTAAAGAGATTCTGTTATATGTGCATCAAAACTAATCCCGCCCCAGCCTATTCAAGTAAGCCTAAGAGTTCTCAAAATCTGAGTACAGTTGTATACGGAGGTTTGCTTACTAATTGATCTGTGGAATGGATTCGTCCACCACGTTTCCCCTTTTCTCCTCACTACGGGTGGTGAGAGATATGAATGGCAAGCCTTTCATCTCTCATCTCTCACTTAAAGGTCCCTTTAATGACCACTCTCCCAATTGCCTTCTCCCCCCCTTTCCGAACAACAACCGTCCGAAATCCGCCTCACTTGTATAGAAATTGCATGGCCGGTTACGTCCGGCTTAGGAGTCAAAGTGTACCCTCTGACTACTAAGAGTTCTCAAAATCTGAGTACAGTTGTATACGGAGGTTTGCTTACTAATTGATCTGTGGAATGGATTCGTCCGCCTCTTTCCGCCTTTTCTTCTCACTAATGGTGGTGGGAGATATGAACGTCAGATGTCAGGCCTTTCATCTCTCCTCTAAGGGACCCTTTAATGACCACTCGCCCAACTGCCTTCTCCCCCCTTTCGGAACAGCAACCGGCCGAAATCAGCCCCACTAGTATAGAAGTTGCATGGCCGATTACGGCCGGCTTAGGAGTCAGAGTGCTACGGCTTAAAATCAGGCCGGAGGGATTCATGTGTTTACAGCTATGGAGAATTATTCCACGATCGGACTAGACATCCGAGCTACAGAATAACGAAGCCGCAGCGACAGTACACCGAAACTGTGGCCTGTTATCTTACGACCATCACAGTTCCTACCCCGTAGAAGGTACGCTTCGTCCTCGGAAATGTGAGCAACACAACCACACAAGCATTACTCTACCACAAAGAGAGGCGAGAATCTTCTTACTTATCCTCCAATTTCCTTTTTCACGTTCTCGTGGTACCCTGTGTGTATAACCAAGAAAGAGCCTATCTAACCCCGCCCTATCTAAACGACCGGGATCAATTGAATAAAGGTCAATGTATCTGTGTGTAAGTAACATTTCAGTTATGTAACTAATTAGGGCAATAATCAAAAATAGTATTAATTTTTAAGCATTTAATATTATTTATGTAAATAATTTAGGAAATATACAGTGAGATCTTATGCTGTACAATACAAGGCTAGCTGACAACTGCTAATCATTAAATGTCGGAGCTCATATTATTTGTAAGGACTAGGTGTTTGGACTTTCATACCACATGTGCGAAATTTCGCTATACTGATTAAACCAAACCAAACACAAGGTTAAAAAAGTCGAGTACATCACAACTAACCCTAAATTTCATTAATGTTTAAGGATTAAAAACTTACACATTTTTGGAATTGTGTAACATGCAATAAATATATAATCATTGATGTAAAACCATGAGTTGTATAGTCAAGCAACGGATGATAAAATATTTAGAAGAGGCAGATATAAAGATTTATTAATTACGGACACTAAATGTGAAATTGCTCTCCTCTCATACAGGGCAAAAACATTGGCCATTTTTTAAGGATATTGTAGAATTTAAAATTTGGTTCGTAACGTTTGTAAATCTTCATGCGATTCCAGACGCTTCTTCGGAAGTTTCACTACTTATGTAATACCTATTCCTGATGGTTAGAATATTTCAATATGAGGTTCATCATACTGTAAAACTTTCTTCTCTTTAATGGACGAAGTGTTATAGGTTCAGGAGCAGTGTTAAAATTTAATTTTAATTCGGAATCCGATTATTCGACAGAGCAGCCTCAGTAATTGACAGAAATCCAGAGCATTTTGTGTATTTTTCAATATCCCTACCTATTCAGCGGAGAGAGAATAATTGCTGGAAAGAAACTTGTTATTATGCGGATCAAAGAAGTGATCAGAAAATAAAGATTTAATGTTCTATCTTCAAGTATAAATTCACGCCAACTACATTGCATTCTTGTACATATAAAACTACAAAATTAGAGGGAAATTAAAGGAAATAAAATTCTCTAAATTGGCGGTTCAAGAAATAATTCCAAATGCCTAAACAGAATGCTCAAGATGCATGGATAATGAACATATATCCTATGAACAAAATACAAATCTAATCTATTTTTCTTTGTCTCTATATATTATCAAGAAGCTTGATGAAAACAATATTTCAGAATATATAGT
Organism: Araneus ventricosus; assembly: GCA_013235015.1. Classification (NCBI taxonomy): domain Eukaryota; kingdom Metazoa; phylum Arthropoda; class Arachnida; order Araneae; family Araneidae; genus Araneus; species Araneus ventricosus. Next base: position 44,596 of record BGPR01003264.1, on the reverse strand, counting down.
AGATCATATATCAAATTCATGACAAGCAAATAAATGAAAGAGGGAAACGACAAGAAACATAATTGAATTGCATCTGAAATTCTGTTTTTTTTTAACTGTGCAAACACTTTTCATATTAATTTTACTCCATATAACATTTTGAGTTTTTCAATATTTCCATTAAAATATCACTTTAATGCTTTTACTTGGCATTTAAAAATATGTTTGAGTTTAGATTTTAAGAATTAAATCATTTCTTTAGTTAGAAGGATGATATCTATTCCTCTACCAGCAATTTGAAGAAGAAAAACAACAGTTTTAAGATGAAATAAACATAAAAAAATTTCAAGTTTCTTGAAATTATTTTTTGTGTTTCTGAAATGGAATGATAAATTATAATCATCGTAAAAAGTTTAAATGTTCTGAATGTAAAATTTTTCCTCCAAGCGTAAAGCTTGTGAAGAATAATATATTATTATGAAAAACATGTATAAATTATTATGTTTTATTCTTCAAAAGAAATTGGCGAAATCTTAATTACGGCCCAATATTGAGTACTTTAATTAAAATTGAGCATACTTGCTTATACTTTCTTATAATGTATAAAGTAAGATATGTGTTAAAACATTCACAAGAAAAAAATCATCGTTCTTTTTAGCTTTCAAAAAGGAAAGTCCACCAACAAATTTGTTTCAGCATTTCTCATAATTTAAGAAGTTCTAATTTGAAACTCACATTACAGTCCAGATCTTGAATTACATCCTGCAACTGCAGTGGAAAATATTTGTAGCATTAATAAAACTTAAATCAGAAAGCGGAAAAGAAACACTGTTTCTTTATACTTATTATTATTATTTTTTAAATTTTCAAGGAACCAGACTGATATTCATTACAATACATAAAATCAATAAAAATATAAAAATAATGAAAAATATGAAAAAATGAGATTAAACTTTAGATTTTTCAAAATGAATCATTTTGAGTACATTGGGCATTAAAATTTTCGTTTAAATGTGGCTGTTCTTCTAACTCCACTGGGTGTAGCGTATCTAACCAAGTCCATTAGGAAAAAAATCACGATTATAAGAATGTGTCGCATCTTCCGTTGGTCGAAGCGACTAGGCTCCATCTGAAGTAGAAGCATTATTTAGGTTCGTTGCCTTCCTTGAGGTCTTTTAAGGGAAATCGACCTACATTATTTTGATTGGAAGAAAACCAGAAAAATATTTAGCCATATGTTTTCTTCCTAAACGGCGAATTAATGCTCTAAACACCTCAGAAGTCCCATCTACCGGATTGATCAATTCGTTGCTTAAAGGCACACCTATCTACCCATACTTGAATTACGCTGATTATCTTCGCTGATCCCTAGGCATTAACACACTAGGATACTGGTGGGCCTACATAGATGTTCTTTAAATCTTTTAAGCTTTTTTGCTATATGCTCTACTTTAATAAAGGAAATAAAAACCAATCTGGTTTAATTTGGACAACAAAAAAAATCGTTCAGAATAGTTCTCACATAAATCTAATTTCCTCTCAAACATTTGTACAGACTTAAGTAGCCATTCTCATAATTAGGGTAATTGAATAATTGCATTAACAATAAATAATATTTAATATTTTTAAAATGTATACCGAAGTGTTTTATATTTTCATCAATTTCATTTTGTGTCTTTTCAGCTATTATCTAATAATTTAATAACTGATTAATAAAACTTTATATAAATCTAGTTTCCTCTCAAACATTTGTACAGATTTAAGTAGCTATTCTCATAATAAGGGTAATTGAATAATTGCATTAACAATAAATAATATTTAATATTTTTAAAATCTATAGAGAAGTGGTTTATATTTTCATCAATATTATTTTGTGTCTTTTCAACTATTATCTAATAATTTAATAACTGATTAATGAAACTTTATATTAGGTACATTTCTTAGTTCAGGGTAGGGACATTTTATTAAAGAAAATATGAAGAAACAAATAATGCTCCTAATAAATTTATTTCAAATGCTAAAATATATATTTTGAATGAATTATTTAACTCTTCTCATTCTTCGTAATCTCGATTATGAAAATTTGCTAAACTTTTCTGGAAATTAAAAAAATCCTGAAACGCGGGTTTAAGATCTTTAGGTAAACTTTCAGCACACTGATAATAAAGATAATCAAAATACCTTAGTAAGACTTACAAATTATACATTAAAAACTCATACATATTAAAACCCACAAATAATGAGCATAATTAGCACATTTATATATAACGCCATTCTTCTTTACACAATCCGATAAAGATCTAAAATGGAAAAAAAAATCATATAGGGAATGCTTCAAATTCCTTAAATCTCATCATGACATGGAGGTCACCTTCGCAATCATTGCTAATCAGGCAGGCTGCAAACGTACAATAAATGGCCCTTGTATTCATTGGGAAATTGAAGTGGATGGGTGAAGAAAAAAGGGAGAGGCTTCAGAGGCTTTGTGGTTAACCAAGACTGATTATCTTCGATTGGAAGGTAAATTTCTTACTTACTCCTAGACAGGGTATTTATTCCAGAAAGTATAGAAAATGCAATTTATACGGATGAAAGTTTCCTTTTAATCATGCATTTAGTTTTAGAATTGGAGTTGAAGATGTAGGAGACCCATACATCTTGGCGATTTTTTCGGCTTTAAAATGACACGTAGAGGATTGGGGGGAAGGTTTGAAATGAATCATAAATACGTTAATAAATTAATCCCAGAATATTTATGGTTACTTATTAGTAAATATTTGTTCATTTGTCATCACTTATAATTACTTCACTTACAGTCCTTTCATTTCTATATCTTATGCAATGTGCCGTGTTTTCCAAATTTTAATTTAAAATGTAATTTCTCTCATTTTACATCTTATGCAATGTGCCGTGTTTCCCAAATTTTAATTTAAAATGTAATTTCTCTCCTTTTTACATCTTATGCAATGTGCCGTGTTTTCCAAATTTTATTTTAAAATGTAATTTCTCTATAATAGTTTAGTTTCCTTATTTAGACTTTATTTTTATAAGTTACAGTTGAAAAAAAGATGTATAGTAAATTAAGTTTTATAAGTTACATTTCTCTGAAATTTTTAATGAAACATAATGGATTTCTGCTCCTAATAATTGCAAAACTTTTAATACTTTCTATTTATTTGGGGAAAAATAAAAATCATACAGGCAGATTAGGTTTCATTTTGATAGTTGTAATATAGTCTAAAATATATGATTATAGTTTCAATTACAACTATAATTGCCTGTTACTTGAATGAGATGAAATGTTTGAAATTTCTATTTGAATATAGTTGGCAGGATAGCATGTAGTTCCGACAGACACTTGAATTGTTCGCATCAGATGTGATGTGGTTATTTGAACTCAAAATATGTGCTTTGTTTAATGTGCACAATATAACGTTGAAAATGAAGCTCACTATGCTGTAACATAGGTTTTATCAAAATTATTATATTCTTGATCCTTTATATCCTCATTTTCTGCTACTTAAATTAATTATCTTCTTGCGATTTTGATATCTGACGGAAATTAGAAATAAAGAGTCGTTTTCATTGTAGATAAATGTAGCCCAGATTTACAAAATCAGTGGCAAACATTCATTATTAGAACGACATTTAGAACATGTAAAAAGTCACACTAGGAAGCAGAAAAATATTGTAATAAAGTAATAAATCATGCTCACAAGGGAAACTGATGATGGAGGAAAAAAATGAAGTATTTACAGTGGAATCTCCCTATAACGAAATCGCTTGGTTCCAGTTGAAAAATTCGCTATAGAGAAATTTCGTTATACGGAGATTAGAGATTTTTGCAGTTATTTAAGTAAATGTTATAAACCTTTTAGCATGTACGATAAGTTCAAAAATATTTAATTATGACTTTCAATTAAAAATGAAGTAATATTTATTATAATTGTGCTAATTTTTATTGTATAAATAAAATGCTCAAAAATGAAGACAATTCACCAATTTTGAGAATATTATGTACTAGTACGGATAAACATAAAATGCGTATTGTCACATCCATTTGCTGTTTCCATCCCCACTCCACCCCGATTCTTGGAATCTTGACCCGTAGAAACGTTGCTCCCTCTGTAGAAACTCAGGCCCCCACAATTGCCTTACCCTTCACATAGCATTCTATTGTTATGTGTTATCGCTGGAATGAGCAATGCGAGTGGTTTCAGAAACAGGCACTTGTGAGCGATTTGTTTGCCCAGAAATTAACAACTTTCTTCAAAAATGACAAAAATAAATAAAATAAAGGTCTGAAAAAATTCGTTTTAGGGAGATAACCACTTCGTTATATGGAGAATATTTTGAATGTTATTTAACATTCCGATTAAAAATTTCGTTATAGGGAGAAATTCGCTGTAGGGAGACTTCGTTGTAGGGAGACTCTACTGTATTTCGGTATTAGAAAATTTGTGCCCGTCTAAAGCGGGCTTTTTTCCCGCAAGACGTATCTCAGAAATGATTGTCTTAGATTTTCTCTCGAAAGATGTAATACAAAATCTCATACACATTGGCAGAGTGCTTAAGAAATAGATGAGAAAGAGGATTGATGAATCACTTGGCTCTAACTTTCGTTTTGTTAACAAATTTACATTTAACGATTTCTTTCGTTTTTTCCGAGTGAAAATAATGCAAAATCCACTTACAGAAAAAATTGAATTAACAAATCTCTACTAAGAACAAAGGAGAATGTGTGTTGGCGCTCTGCACGGCAGCTCGCTGGATTTAGAGTTACGACATTTGGCACAAATAAACTTTGGAGGATGAGAATGTGCATATCGGGGCCGTTTTTTCGAAATTTTAATTAGAATTTTAAGTAATTAAAAATTAAGTGAACTTCCGACTTTTTTCTCAATAACTTCCGAAAATATTGCAGAACAAAAATCATTTTTACGCCATCTAAAAGTACAAAATATTACCTTCTCATTGATATCAATTAAGTTGCTCTACAATTTTTTTCTCTAATTTTCATAAATTAAAAAAATATTTTTTGGCATGATTCACAACAATACTTTTCATTGTTGCAACGCAATTAAAACAGTTTTCATCGTTTAAGCAAATGTTTAATTGAGTGTTTCTCGTTCATTATTGAAATTTTAGGCAGTATCCTTATACAATTATCCGATTTGCTCGTTCAATAATGAAGCAGACAAAAGGGGCGAGAGTATTTTTAGCTCCTGACAGCCTTACAGACATCTCAGGGCTTTTATATTATAGATTATTCTACCGTTTTATAACTACAGCAGGATATTTTGGAGACAGAACACTTAATTTTAAACCACGATCAGTTCACGAGAAAGACAATTGAGCTGGCATTCTCTTCGAACTTTCACATAAGTCCAACGAGATAACATTTAAATCCGTCGGATTGAACGTCCAACAGTCCGTCTTTAGTAGAATCCAAACGAAACCCAAACCGTGTCTCTCCCTCAATTTAAGTTTAGAAAAGTTTATATTGAGAAAGGTATACAGGGAGTCCCAAAAAAAGTGGAGCAAGCGTTTATTTGCTGAACTATTGTACCTAGACATATACTTACAATTACAAAGATCCATTAAATAAGGTATAAAATTGTGTGAAAACAATTTGACTTTTCTGGAGGTTGTTAATAAAATGTTTAAAATAATTACTTTTTTTTACGTTCCCCGAAGTATAAAAGTATCAATACGCAGGGTCGTCTTAACAAATTTATGCGTCGCATCAAGACCGCAACTAAGAATTTGAGAGCTTGTGGCCTAACGAAAATACTTACCTAATACAATAATTGATGAGCTAAAAAAAGGAATATGTGTGTGTTCTCTGATTAACCCTTTATCTTTCTGAAAAACCAGCGTCTTTTCAGAAGAGGATTTTGCAAGTAAGCTTCTGTATTGTAGTCAGCTTCTATTACGCGCGTAATTAGTTTTCGTGCGAGTTTTTCTCTCGGATTGTCTCTGCTTATTTTTGAAATGATATAATACATGTTTATGTAACATTTCAAAATCAGTGACTGTCTGGTTACAGACTCGAACCATATCCTTACCTTTAACGTATTAAAAATTTTATTTAATTACATTTTTTGGTTCAAAATTTGAATAAAATCTCTATTGGAAACTTTTAGGCATCTTTGTATCAATGGCAACTTTGGACTACAGTCCAATTATTCCAGTGGATAAGATGGCCCTGTCAATTAATAAAATTTCCCTTACACTCATGTATGAGCACATTAAGTTTGACGCTTCTTTCTGATTTTTGCAGAGATATCTGACATTTGAAGAGATATGTTTAATTTTAAATTTAAAGGGGCAAATCACAAATTCAAATGGAGATATTTGCTGTAGAAATATAAATGTATTCAACACAGAAAATCTGTGAAATATAAATATATGTCTAGTAGGTATATCATCCAATTAGCATGACATTAAAAAAGTTTGCTAACTCTCCTAGCTGCGGTGATGTTTATTATCGTTTTACAAGTTCAGTTCAAAAGCAGATAGTTCGCACTTATATGAATATTTTTTCAAACAACAGTAGTTAAATTATTTTTAGGATTACAGGGACATAAGTAAATGCAAAAAAGATATGTGCGTTCATTTTAAAAGATAAGTTTTGAACTTGAAATCTAAAAGATCAAAATAATTGGGTGCTTAGCACGCATACTGTTGCTGCGATTCATTGTTCGATATTCGAAATAGCGCTTAGAGGGGCAAGCTAATACGGAAAAAGATTATTAAATTATTTTTTCTAAATAGTGCCCATAATTTGAAGCTTTAACTAAAGCCAGACGTGGCAAGTACGATGAGAACTCACTGGCTGAAATGATTTTAAAATGTCGTCTTTTCGCTTTTATTCTTTTTTGCTTATTTTCCAGAATCAAAATTTGAAGATCAGCAAGAATAAAAAAGTAATGAAAACGGGAAACGAAGGCAGAGAATTAATCAGCAAAAAGACAGATGTAGGATGGGGCTGCACACCAAAGAGTTCTGAAAAGCACCAAAATTCGCTCACTGTGCGCAACTCAGTGGTATGAAGAGCGAAGGCCCTTCAAAGTAACCCTTTCTTCCTTTGAACGTAGCCTGAGCTGGATTTCGAGCTCTCACTCAAGCTCCAGTTTTGCGCTCGGCCAACTCATGCTATTTTTTCCAACTCCATCACCAGGTCCGCCTTCGCGTTCTTGATTTTTTTCCAATTTCTTCCATTACATGTTTTTGGGGTTTTGGTTCAGCTTTCATGTTGTCTCCACGAAAAGGTATGTGGTTAATAATGATTCATTTTTTTATGGAAGACACTCACCGAAAAGTGATACGTCGGTAATTTTCTAAAATGTAATCCAGATAATTTCAATTTCAAATTTCGGTAATTTTAAGTTAAAACAATATTTTAAAAAAAGCTATAGCTCCATCGCATTCTTTTCAAACATATTTGTCTAGCATTGCTCATTTCTGAGCGGAAGAACCCCCACGGCCAAAGGATGTCGTATTGGATATCTGTCGAAGGTGCACATTTTGAACATTTTTTGTAAATATTTTAATTAATATATTCTTTGACATTTTTAAAAAACGTCATTAGAATTAACAAATACATTATTTTCTGATTCTTCCATTTTAATAACATAATGTAATATGTGTATTATCCTTGAATTTTACATCGAAAGACTGGGTGAAAAAGCAGTCACAAGTATGTAAAAGTGGTATAAGTCAATAAATTTGTCTACTAATATCTCTGCAAATTTTGACGATACAAGTGTGAGACTTAGTTTGCTCATAGATGAGTGTAACAGAAACATTTTACTAATTGACACTTTTACACAATGGGGACAGCATAAAAACCCACTTTTTAGACTTTTTATTAACAATCTCTAGAAAAGTCTAAATGTTTACGCCAAATTTCGATCCTTATTTAATGAAACTTTGCAGTTGGAAATATGTGCCGAGGAGCAATATTTAAGGAGAAAACGCTTTTTCTAATTTTTTGGGACATCCTGCATAAAACATTCTATCTTGGTTCAACGTTGCCAACACAAGTTGTTTGTATTGGCAACGTTGCCAATTGAATTGCCTAACATAAATGAAATGAGTTGCAATTATTTTTGTCTTACATAAATATGTGCGACAATATTCGCACAAAATTCCAGAAATTTCATTTTCATTTGAAAGCTATTTCTGGTAATTGCTAAAGAAATTTAAGGAAAAAACTTAATGTATCCTTCAGATTCTTTTCGAACTGTTATTTTAAGATTATTTTTCTCTTATTATTCAACGATTTTTAAAACCTTCACAATCTGAGAATGCAAAAGGACAACACAAACAATATCTAGCAATGCAGGATTTATTCTTATTCACCAAACTTAAGCTTATTTGATTTCAATTTTTACTTATGGACCTCCTCCAAAAATGTGCTAACATTTTTTTAAACGCTGACGTTTGAGCAACAAAATAGATTTTTGCTTAAGTAATTAAGTAAAAGACAAATGAAATCTCCATATCCGGAGCAATAAATTCAAGTAATGCATCAATGGAAAAAGAGAATTTAAGTCGTTGCCTTCAGGCATTTTCTATGCGTAATCGTCACTGCATATTAATTTACCAATGTCAGAGGTTCGGTATTGATTATTTAAGCTAATATATTCTCTTGACGCTCCCTAATAATTTCTCTGGGGAATTAATCTGGACCATTTAACACGGAGAACTCAGTTTTTCGCCGGCATTTGAAAATGAAGCCTTGAGCACAGATAAAATAAATCTACGGCTCATTATTTTAGATGTAGTTTAGAGCTCCGTGACTTTTCCGTGACTTCTAAGTGTTACGTTATTTTAACTTTCTATTATTTAATCGTAAACGCATGCGCTAATATATTCAATAGATAGTTGTTTTGTCAGAAATGGAAAGCTAAATTTTAAAATTGTAGATCTTTATGTTATATTTAAAATTAAATGTAAATTAAAATAAAAATTAAATTTCAATGTTATTTTAACATTCGGTTTTAATGCGAGTTTCATAGTGTTTCCTTCATACAGGGTTCCCACTTATATCCGTTACACCCGCCTTAACATCTAAACGGTGACAGCTTAGGCCATAAAGTTCGTGTCTAGGTATAGTAAAAAGGCTATGCGCTATTCGATGAGACAACTTACAGAGCCATCTATCAAATTGTGGAATTAGCGATCCTATGTAAACGGTGAAAGATACGATAAAAAATTCAATTAGAAAGTTGTAGAGAACTCTCGATTTAGTACGAAAAGATACCTTGCGCACATTAATACTCAAAACAGAATGCAAAAAATTAACATTTGTTTGGTTACGATTTCGAAAATTGTCATGTCATAAAGAGTGGAAGAAAGAAACTGAGACACGTCCCTTTCTTATGGATCATTTATTTATATTGCTCAAGATGCTCTCCTTTAGCCACTATGCACATTTGCACTCTGGACTGGATTTCTCGCTTCGCTCGCGTTTCACGACGCCATAGTGTTGAAAATCACAAACAAACAGATGTTCATATTTTTCATATTGTTTTGAGTATTAATTTGAGCAAGGTATCCTTTCGTGCTAAATCGAGAGTGCTCTACAACTTTCTAATTGACTTTTTTCTCGTATCTTTCACCGTTTACGAGATAGAACCGCTAATTCAAAAATTTGCCGATAGAAGGCGTTGTAAGTTGTCTGATCGAGTACCGCATAGCCATTTTACTGTACCTAGACACCAACTTTCTGGCCTAAAATGTCACCGTTTAGAAATTAAGGAGGGGGGGAAGTGTAACGGAAGTGAAGTGGGCGCCCTGTGTATTAATATCCTAAATTTAGCGAAACAATTGAAAACAATATAAATATGTTTTGGTAGACGCCCAGCTAATTCTCTATTTTATTAAATATCTTTATTTAATTTAGTTTTTTTTCATACATTATCCCTTAAAATACATTTAAAAATACATCAGGAAAGGAGGCATTTTCTAGCTAATGAAATTATAATTTATAAACTTAATTAAATCTTTTTAGTATTATAAATAAATTGCATAATTTAGGTAATATATCAGACCAAAAAATTCTATTCACTGTATTTGGGAATGATAAAAGTAATTAAGAAATATTTCTTCGTTTAACGCATAGAAGATTAAATAGATGAATTGAAATTGATCTCATTTAAAAATAGGTAAATAAATATTTTATTAAAATGCAGCGAAATTGTTTTATAAAATGTTTTCGGAATAATAATAATAAAATAAATTTACCAAAAATTATTTTCAAGTATCTTTATTATAATTAGATTAGAATTTTAATTATTTACTACATTTTAGTTTAAAAATTGTAATTCAACATTATAAATATTATGGGCACTTGAATTCAAATCTTTCCATAAATTACCATTAGATTGGGTCACTCATATGGAGTTAAAATTTAATTAAATTAATCAATTATCTGCTGGCTAAGGTATCAAAGTATTAAAATATGTAATGTCATCAAGAATGCAGAAATCTTAAGACTTCAGAAGTGTATCGAATCAGGAAGTGAATTAAAATCAATCACGAAATTTTCCCTTCACAAGCATGACGCAAGTCATGTTAAATAAAATCGTGTAAAATGATGCTAATGTATTGCGCTTTGTTGGATGGAATACTCCATATTTGACATCGTTAAATTAGTTAAGTTATGTATCTTCTATGTAGAATAGCGGCCTCTTCATTAGCTGCATCATGATTGGCGAGTACCCCGTCTTTATGATGACGTCATCCCTTGAACCAATAGTGAAGAAGTAGTTCAGAACTTAAAGGTGCTCCTCCACCTGTTTAACTCTCTCCTCTGTTTGTTGATAGATTTTAATTTCTTTTAAGAAAATTTATTGTTCATTTACTAAATATGTTGAAGTCTTCAGCAGCATACTCATTCCTGCGTTGTCTTCTACAGCGGCATTTTGTGCCAATGCTATATTTAACCCTCTCACACCTAGCGAGGCGGTCCCGGGCTGTCTGAAAATTTCCTCTTAACAGCTACGAAGGCCGGTCTGAGGCGGTTGGCTTCTTTTGAGGGGAGGTGAGGTTCTGTCATCGCTTCGGAGATAAGCGCGGTAGGAGGTCCAAATATCCTTGCCAACCACAGCCCTTTCCGATCACTTTAAGGGAAGTTCACACCAGAGGGTGAGGTGGTGGGGTAAACGACCCCCAAGGTTGGGTGAGTCCAATTCATGTCGTATCCTCCCAACAAGGCCCGGTTTTAAAGGGGCTAGAAGAAAAAAGTCGCCCCAGGATTAAAGAGTTAAACCACTTCTGATATAATGGAGTTTTGTCGTTGTGTAATACTGTGAATTGTGGAGTTGGTTGCCAATGACCCACAACCATAACCTCCTACAACAAGCAGAAAATTGTTAGAAATTTTAGAATCGCCATATTTCTTTCAGTTAAAAATAATGCATTATATACATCTATTCTTAAGGATTTTCTTTCTTAATAACCTTTTAGCAAACGATTCTATTGATTTATTTTAACAATTAGAGGTATATTTCTTTACTCCGTACTTAACAATAATTGAAATAGCTAGTGTAACTTGTGTTTATTGCTCGTTGTTTAGTGCCATAATATTAATTTCAATCTATGTATCCATTACCATGTGTAGAAAAAGGAAAAAATAGAATAAAATAGAATCGTCAGATTTCAAGCAGTCACAAATAGCACTGCGAGAACACGTTTGCTTATGGATTTAAGTTCAAGATATGTTTCTTCCAAACTCATTTCATTAATTTTTTTAAGACTTAGAGGTATATTTCTTTGCTCCGTACTTAACAATAATCGAAATAGTCAGTGTAGCGTGTTTATTGCTCGTTGTTTAGTGCATTAATTTCAATATATTTATCCTTTACCATGTGTAGAAAAATTAAAAAATCGAAAAAAATAGAATCGTCAGATTTCAAACAGTCAGAAATGGCACTGCGAGAACAAGCATGCTTATGGATTTAAGTTCAAGATATGTTTTTTGCAAAATCATTTCATTGATATATTTTAACACTTAGAGGTAAATTTCTTTGCTCC
>BGPR01003264.1:0-28465 GCA_013235015.1 Araneus ventricosus | reverse complement strand
GATCGAGAAAAATAACTCTCAACCGCCCAGAAAAAAATTAATTAGAAAAAAACGGTTACAGATATTTTAACTGTTCTTGTTTTAAATTCGACAGAACCGTTTTAGTTATAAGCTGAAAAAAATTGAAATTAATAGTGTTATTAGAAAGTCGGATGCAACAAATTTAAAAACAAAAGTAACATCTCGATGGCAAAACTGGATGTTTTTTAAAAATTTCTCAAAATTCAGTAAATTATGTTAGAAATTCAAAACTAGCTTCATTAGAACGGAAATCGTGTGATCTTTCCGATGGTGTATCTATTTTTGCCGTACAGTTAATCGAAACCATTCTATTGAGAAATTAATGCGAAAAATCAACAAAACAACACAAAACATTAAATAACAAATTTCTAGATTAAATTTTAAAATTTCGGCTTCGAGGTGCATTCATTCATCATTACGACTACATGTGTGCCAAATTTCATGGCTGTAAGTGCGATAGATTCGTCTGGACATAGCAGACAAACACACACACGCACAAACAAACATTGCCTTTTATAAGTATAGATGCAAGTAGTGTGATCTTTATTCGTATGCCTTTTTTCAGAAAATAGTTAATTGCACTCGCCTTATACGGGTGAATTTATTATAAAACAGTTCCAATCAAATTGAGTATAGTAAAAATTGCAGATTTTTGACGTTTAATGGGAGCTCATGTGATTAAAAATATTAATCACATGCTCAGATGAAAATCAAAAGACGTTTGGACATATTTTTCTTTTAATATTTGATAAACGCTAATTATACTACCAATGCCCATTGACAAGGTCAATGAGACAAGTGAATGTGAGAGCACGATTTTTCAAGGCTGCATAGATTCTGTTTGAAATCTACTCACAAGAGGACAAGCATTTTACATATTGACCCAATGAGCGGGAACTTGTTTATAGAGATAGAACCGTTAATCTGGTGAGGTTCGAGGTCAGAATCTATGATAGATCCGCCGTGTATACTGTTTACGTTAAATCTGTCGACGGTGAAACTCCTCTCTCTGGTATGAGGAAGGATTTTGGAGAGGGGTTGCTGGCTCTGGTGCCATCCCCGTTATCTGACCATAGTTAAAAAGTACGAAATCCGCTCAAAAATAGCACTTGTGCCCCTTCAAAACGTGACGTTTTCAAATGGACGTCCCTTCAAAAGGGAAGTTTAAGTTTTTGCTATGGTTAAGTTTGCTATTTTGTTAAATCAAACTCCACAATTTGATTTAAAAACTTTCAGGATATGAAATTATATCTGTAATCAAATGTAATGTTTAGTAAATTGATCCAAGGATCTTTGACTCACAGGTGGTGATTCCCTGGAGTAAAAAGCAGAAGTAAATAAGTTATTAACTATAAACCGTTAGTTTTTAGAAGCTTAAAGAAAGATGAAAGTGACATTTTGAAAACATACCATTCTGTATCATTTCATAATTTTAAAAAGTATCACTTGAAAGAGATAAACGAAAAAGAAGCCACAAAACATTTCACTAATCCTAGTAAACTAAAGAAGAAAAGCATGTTGCTATTTTAGTCCAAGCGATAGACTTTTCGATTAAGGATGTAACAACAAATTTAGCCAGAAGCGGTTGGCTTTTCAGTAAGGAACCTAGAATAGATCGCAAATATTTTCCCTCAAATTCATTATATGAAGCAAATTTTTTAGAATATCCTTCTTATTTACAAGACGTATATTGTTTTAACTTTTAAATTTAACATTTCCTTTATTAACAAACGTCAGCTAAAATTCGTAGCCATATTTTGAATTAGTTATGAAGAGTACAAACTAAAATTTAAAACAACTTTTAATACTAAGTAAATAAATATTTTAAATCATTCTTTAGAAATAATCACATTTACTGCCAATAGATTCCAGAAATTATGGGTTAATTATTAATAAATGCGTAGCTATAGAACAGAGAAACATTCACTTAAATTTCGTAATTTTATTAAATGAATTTGAGTGAGAATTCCTAAATTTAATTATTTTATTCGAGTTATTTTTTTCTGCTAAATTACGTTTTTTCCCCTTATACTTCACTTAATATACGTATAATCTTAATTAATAATATTAATCTTAGATTAATTAACATTTATTAGACTTTTATACAACCAAGCATTGCATTTTTTTCCAGAGATTATAAAAATCGTTTAGAGAAAATATTAACACATACGGAAAAATTTCGTAAATTGTTGATAAGAATACGAACTTGATTTTTTAAAAAATTAAGCAAAACGCTTTTAGGTACAAAAAATTGAATTAAATAATATTTTAATTAAATAATAAAAAACTTGGTATATAAGTGTTTACGAATATATTATACATATATTATAATATATAAGTATAATTTAAGTATTCGAAATTTTACAAGTGTTCGAGTTATTCGAGTATTGATAAAAATTTTCTACAAGTATTTATATAGTCTTCTGATCAAATAAGGCTATTAGTTTTGCTCTAAGCACTTATTTAGACAAGAAATACTCACTTTTTTACATTTTAGAAAGAAATTCCAGATAATTTAATAATTAATCAATGAAATGAATGAAATATATAATATTTCTCTTGAAATAGGAAAATGAAGATATAATTTTTATTTAAACTGCTTCAGTTTTTTATAAATAATTTTAAATTAAAATGTTCTGAATTTAGGTTTATATTCATATTGAAAAATAAAAAAAATTAAAAATTCATTTTTATTCAGAAGCATTTTACGCTAATTTTCCTTGGGAATGCAACATTGCACAACCAATAAAGAATCCCCTTTTGCTCTGCAATATTCATATAATATTTATTATATTGCTGTATATGTACGAGTTTCATAATGATTAGAGAAAAGTGTCTTTGGGAAGACCCGCACGAATACTTTCAACATTTGGTTCTTTCTTGCATACTTCACTTTGATTGTCTCTTGATTAAGAAGCGCGAACACTCATTAAACGGTTCTCTTGACTAAACCTATTTACAGCAAAAGTTTGATAAAACCCTATTAAATCAATCGAAATCAGTGTCCTTCCAACTTCACGTATCTGGGTTGATCCTTGTCTTGAGCTTGTTGTGAGGATTTCTTTTATTGCCCGCCGATGCGCAAGAATAATTACTATCCTGCAGATTAACATTTCTTTATACGGTTTGTGATACCGTTTACTTATTTATATATATTTCGCAAATGGATGATATCAAAGAGGTGCATAGTTATTCCTAGAGTATATGATTTTTATTAAACGGCATCAGATAATCTACATAAATGTGTCAAAGGAATGTATGAAAAAAATAAAAATAAAAATATTTGTAAACTTAATTCTTAATTAGAACCAATAAGATGTTTAATTAATTTTCGAATAAAACTATTTTTCTTCAAGTCGTAGTAAATAAATAATAAATCAATAATAATTCAGAATTAATTGAAAAAAAGCAAAAACGATAATGATACAGATATTTAACTGCTTCCTGTAGTGTTAAAGTTCAGGCCATGTTTTGGAAAATTATAATTATAGCTAAGTATTATCTATTCTTCAAATATTTCCAGCAAATAAAAAAAGAAATTGAAAATTTTATCTGTATACCACGTATCTTCCAACCGAAAATGTTAATAATATAACATTTTCGGCTTAATATGCTTCATATCTACATTATAACGGCTCTACTCCAGTCGTGAGGTTTACTGAGCCAACCATTACTTTAATCCACAGAAAAGACATTTCAGATTGATATGAAGACGGTTCCATGAAAGTTGATTAATTTACTTTAATCAAAGCTAAATGATTACTCACGATTATTTACATTTTACAAAGAAAAGAATCGAATACATTTTTCAGGTTCAACAACACCGGATCTCTTCACGTGCCTTGCTCACTCACACACTGTCAGAGAGTCATCTCCGTAGAAGGAGGGAG
Source organism: Araneus ventricosus (assembly GCA_013235015.1). Lineage (NCBI taxonomy): Eukaryota > Metazoa > Arthropoda > Arachnida > Araneae > Araneidae > Araneus > Araneus ventricosus. The sequence goes on along the minus strand of BGPR01003264.1, from coordinate 24,554 downwards.
GCAGCGCCCCCTGGCGGATAATTACATTTGTTACATTTTTTTCTTGATGAATAGAGCGTGGCGAAGGATTTTTTAAAAACTTAGATGGAAGACAAACACATAGAACTTTGGTAGAAATATTATGGAAATACTGTTATGCTTAATATGCACTACTTATTGTATAGACCTGCGTGGATACAGTACAATACAATAGGTAATACTTACAATTCAAAGACAGGTCTCAGCAAATACAATTTATAATATATCAGAATCATTTGCTGCAATTATTTCAATTTCAATTCAATGCTTGAAATGAGAACTCTTCAAAGAAGTATTTGTAACATTTTATACAACAGCCCATGTTGGAGTTGCTTCCTATTGTTAACAGTGAAGTTAGAAAAACTATCTTGTTGGACATTTTGTGAACGAAAGGGACGAATTATGTATGATTTGACGTTGTTGACTCTCCGTCCAAAGCACATATTCAAATTTTATTATTCTTCAAAAATTCTCTAAATTTTATTCGAAAAAATTTTATTCAAATCTTTCTGAAAGAATGTGCGAGATTTGTGGGCGACAGATGGAACTGGTATTAGCATTATCCGCACTACAATGTCTCATGACCGTTTTTTGTTCCTTCTATACTGCATAAGATTTGACAATAGGAAACAGAGGCAGTTATTTGAAAAACCTGATGCTATACGGGATTTTTTTCAGTTATTTGTATCGAACTGTCAGAAAAATTATACACTGTGTGAATATGTTACTATTGACGAAAAATTAGAGCTTTTTTGTGGTTTCGCCAATATATGCCAAAGACATCCACAAAATACGGCATTAAAATAATTATTTTGGTTCATGCACGGACATTTTACGCAAGTAATTTGAAAGTGTACTGTGGATGTCAACCACAGGGAGCCTATAAAGTATCAAACTCCGCAGGCGATATAGTGAAAAGGTTTATGAAACGTTTGTACAAATCTGATCGAAATCTCACCACGAACAACTGGCGCACCAGTTACGGTCTTGCGAAAGATCTGCTGTCAGAAAACATTACGATTGTTGGAACAATGCGGAAAGATAAGAGACAAATACCATCTGAATTTAAAATGTCCAAAGGAAGGGAAACACATTCATCTATCTTCGGATTTCAGCAAGACGCCACATTAGTTTCTTATGTGACGAAAAAGGTAAATGTGTCATTTTACTTTCAACAATGCATAACGATGATGCCATTGACTAGGAAACGGGAGATGCGAAGAAACCAGAAATTATTTCTTTCTATAAATGCACAAAAGGAGCTGTGGATGTCGCAGATGAGAAGACAGCTAATTATTCTACTGCTATTAAAACAAATAGTTTGCCACTTGTTATTTTTTATTCAATTCTAAATGTTGCAGTAATAAATGCAAGAATCATTTTGATATCTAAGAAAAATCCACCAATTGCGCATCGAAAGAAACGGCGTTTTATCAAAGACATTGCTTTTTCATTTATCAGTGATTACGAAATTAAACGAATGGATAATCCGAGTTCAGCTCAAAAACTAAAAGTGGAAATAGAAAAAAAATTGTTGAGTTGCCGTTGAACCTCAAAAAAGGAAATCAAAATTGGGTTCAAAGGGAAGATGTAAAATTTGGCCGAGAAATAAGGAGGCAAAAACTGCTGGAACTTGCAATTTATGTAAAAAATTCTGTGTGCAAGGAACACTTAATTTCCATATGTAGTAATTGTCTCCAAGGAAACAAAATGTAACTGAAAATTGGTATGTGCATTCTATTATATCTCATTATAATTAAAGAGTACTAAAATATTCATGTTTTCATTGTAACAATCCTATAGCGAGTACTTTAATAATTTGTGCACTAATTATATAAGGAGAAAAGATTGTATTTTAAAAGTCTTATCACAAAAAAATATTGGAGTATATTCTATTTGTGTTAAACACTGTTTTACTAATGTCTTAAAAGTCAAAAGCGCAATTTTTCTAACTAAGAATATATTGTTTTTAACAGCGCAGTATTCAATTTCAGTTAGGGGCCATTCAATGACCCCCCGCATGTCTTAACGTTCTCTAAGGAAGCTCGCGGTTCCTCGGGGTAAGAGAAATAATTTTGTTTTCTTTGTTCTAATCTGACAGTTTCATTTTACATTTCAAAATTAATTGATCTGTGCGCATTTCTATGTTATGCCGAGAAACGGTTAGCGCCAAAGAAAATAAAATCCGTGGCTATTTATCATCGCATTTTAACTTTCGGCACTACATAGAAGTATATTTTGACGAAAGTTATTGCATTTAATATGTGCACGCCGAGAAGATTGCCAATAACGCAAATATCGCCACATTCCTTACCCATTCCACTTCCCTTACTTACTTTCCACACAGTAGCTAATTCCCAAGAATTCTCTCTCGCGCCCTGGCGACAATCATTTAGCCAGAAGAAGAAAGCCAACCTTATAAATAATTGGTTCAAATCAACGACTCCATCTGGAAGACTCCCTCTTCCCTTCATACACGGAGGCCGGAATCAGTGCTCGATTCCTAATTTCTGGTAACGTGTTTATTCTCTTGGCGAAACAAACTCTCCTCAGTTGTTTGAGACTTTCTCTCACGAAAGCCCTGCCCTCCGCATCCCCTGAGCATTCAGTGTGGGTTCGCTGGGTTATTAGATTTTCGCCCCACGTTCTCGGCTTACTGAGCCACAAAATGCAGCGATAAGTCACGGTCAGCCAGCTTTGTTAATACCCTCGAGTGCTTACCCATCATGATTTCAGAATAAGGTGCGCAGAAGAAGGAGAAGGTGTTAAGTTTTAGAGGCCCACGGATTAAGGGTGCCTTTTCTATTTTTGCTGTTTTTAACTTTTCCTCATTTCTTCCATTTAAAGGGATTAAGGATTAAAAGAAAAGATTCGTTGGGGTCTCCTTTTTTTCGGAGTTTTTTCTTATCACTTCGTGATTGGAGGGTTTTGTTTTCATCGCTAGGATTAGAATTTCTGGGAAGATTGGAGATTTCGAGGTTTAAATGAAGTTTCTGAATAAAGATAATCAGATTTTTTAAAATTTAAATTTAGAAAGATTTCGATAAAATCATTTCATGGTGCATTTTTTGGGACTAAAAAACCCCACTGTTTGCTACTAAGCCACTTTTATATCAATCAAAAAATTCATTTTAGTAGTTACACCACAACAAAATTAATGTTTTTCAGCCTTATACCTTTTCTTATATTTGTTGTTTACAGGGCGAATTAAATAATCTCACTTTTCAAATAAAGATTTTAAAATCAATTAAAAACTTTAAAAAACTAATTTTTAAAGAACATGGATTAAGAAACTTAATAGAGTGGATTTCTTAAAATCGAAAATTTGTTGCATTTATTAAATATTCTAATTTTAAATTAGTAATTATCGTTAGTTTATAATAGAGTTAGTTATAAAAAGAGTTCCTTGTTTTAAATACTTAAAACCACTTTTATAAATCCAATTAAAATATTATAATATATTAATCTCTTCTAACTATAAAATTTAAATTTAGAAATATTTCGATGAAATAATTTCATGGTGCATTTCTTGGGACTAAAAAACCCCACTGTTTGCTACTAAGCCACTTTTATATCAATCAAAAAATTCATTTTAGTAGTTACACCACAACAAAATTAATGTTTTTCAGCCTTATATCTTTTCTTATATTTGTTGTTTACAGGGCGAATTAAATAATCTCACATTTCATATAAAGATTTTAAAATCAATTAAAAACTCAATAAAAACTAATTTTTAAAGAACATGGATTAAGAAACTTAATAGAGTGGATTTCATAAAATCTAAAATTTTTTGCATGTATTAAATATTCTAATTTTTAATTAGTAATTATCGTTAGTTTATAATAGAGTTAGTTTTAAAAGGAGTTGCTTTTTTTAATTACTTAGAACCACTTTTATAAACCAAATTAAAATATTAGAATATTAATCTATTCTAACTATATTAAGTGAATTTTTTAATAGAGAATTGCCTCTTTTCAAGTGCTTTAATACTTTGTTGAATAGATTCATCACCCTATTTCACCAATAACCGAAAAATAAGCTAAAAAATGTCACATCGAACAAGAAATTACAGTAAAAGACAATATTTCCTTCATAATGTATTAAAAAATGTTTTGTATTTCGATTTAAAAATCACACGCAGAATGTTCACCATAAAACAAAGAAACGTCAATTGACTTTCGCCAATAAATAATATGGGGATGATATAATATTGTAATAATATGGTGACAAGATGATGCAAATAAAATTTTAAACACAAAGTAATATACAAGATGCCTTTATTATTTTTCTTTTTTCATTATTTATCATTTAGTATTTTAATTTAATCAACAAAAATTTAAGTAATATTTTGTGCCCAATTTAATTAATTGCATTATAAGTATTAGCAATTCTGTCTCGGAGGCCGGTCTTCCATGTGTTACCCGCATGTTATGGAAGAGCAGGACGATGTTCCTGGGACTTACTATAAGCTTTAGCCAAAAAATGTTATATTAACAAAACTCCATGTTATCACCATTTTCAGACGAAAAAACTGCATTGAAATTAATTTTGAGATTTTTCATTACCTATGAAGGTACAGAATTAAGTGCAGACTATGGGTCATTCTCATGAAAAAGGTACAAATAGCTAAAAAAATATATCTTACAACAGTATTTTAAAAATCTTAAAATTTGCATGAATGTTTCTATTTAAGCTTAATAAATAACCTTATATTAGCGGTCAAGTTTTCTATTTTATTTTTTACTGTTTTTTTTAGTATTAAAATTTTTGACCTTTCTACGAAGGAGACATGATAGTCAACGAAAATTTTTCACTTTAAAAGAAAACATAATTGACTAATTAAAGGACAGATTTGGTACAGGTTTATTTCTTATAATTAAACAAAAAAATTAGGGTACTTTTCTGTTAGCCGGGCGCAAATGTCGCCAGTTGTGAACCAAACGCGAGCCAAGTCGCCGGGCTCAAACGTCGCCAAAATTTGGCGGAATTCTACATTATTTGGCGATTTTTCGCTTGCGCCCAGCTAACGAAAAAGTACCAAAATTAGTTATTAAAAATCGGTGCAAAAACACTTAACGTTTAAAATAAATAGCACTTTTTTAAATAATGGCACTGGCTGTGCATTAGTTAAATAATATTTACAAACAATTTCAAATAAATGAAAGTTCGCATTTTTCAAGAAAGTAATCAATTATATACTAGATAAAGAAATTTCTTATATTTACTTACTAATAAGTAATCTAGTAATTCTCGTATTAAGTTTTTCTACTCTCTTCTCTTATGAATTTGAGCATCTGACTGCTTTGTCAGTTTATTTTTTGATATCGCCATTTTTCAAAAAATAAATTTAGCTATTAAAATGTTTTTATACATTATTGAAGCTTAAATATTATAAATATTCTATATGAATGTTTAAGTTAATTCTTTTCTAGCATATATATTCAATTTTAATTTTTTTAAATACAAAAGAAAATCACAAAATTTCATCAAAAATATCTACCAAAGAACTTTTAATTGATATGATTTTGATTTATCTAACTGTATCATAATTTTTGAGATTTTGTCTCTTTCATTGGCAATACCATCCTCTCTGTAGAGATGATGTGTCCACGGAGGGGAATTCCACGGGAGAGAAAAACTAAGTTTTGAATTTTTAAGTGCTTTGTCTTTCACGTGGCTAAAGTGATACACTTATTTTTATTAAATTCGATACTAAACCTATCAAAATTTTGTATGTTAATTATAAATTAGATTTTTCTTAACTGATTTATGATTTGCACGGAGTGGGCGTTGAGAACTTTAATAAGAGCTAAATGGTACTAATAAATTGGAATGCATTCTATAAATTCGCAATAGAACGAAAAATTGTCCTTAAAGAGCAAATTGCCTGCCTCTCTTATAAATTCTTTCATGATGATTTGAAATGAGCAGTCATTTATGATATTTTTGTAAAGTTAATTTCTTTGTCCGTGGTGGGAGACGTATTGAGAGACTTACTTTACCAAGCTCTAAATGGAACTGATAAATTGGAATATATTCTATAATTTCGTAATAGTAGGAAAGTTTTTCCTCAAAGAAAAAATTTTCTGCCTCTCTTGTAAACTCTTTCATGCATTTATGATATCTTTGTAAAGTTATTTTCTTTGTCCATGGAGGGAGACGTATTTTACTTTGGACAAAGTATAAAAATTAATTACTGAGTAAAACTAATTTCAAAAAAACGTTAGGTTAGACCTTAACTAGAGACTTTCAACTAGTAAATACTGAAAAATGTTATTTTTAAAAACATTACTTCAGTGACAGTAAATATTATTTTGAAGTTCATTTGTAGGGACTTCCACGGCGGGGACTTTTGCGTTATAATCATTGAAAAATGAGAGTTAAATAGTAAAAGTATTTTAGTAGAAACGTATTGAATGGCTTTCTTAAAACTTAAATTATGCATATGAACAAAAATATTAGGACATTTGTTGCACTTTCTCATTTTGTTTCTCCCCGGGACTGTAAAAAGCACCTTTTCGTGAAAATGACTCTATATGTTTGCACGTAAACGCCAAACTTAACTTTTCCAAAGAGTACTGTTTTTAAAACTCCAACACATAATAACTTTTCATTACTCACTGTATTTCTAGAATTTCCTTGCTAAGTTAATATTCAAAGACAATTTTCAAAAAATGAGATACCATCTTTGACATCAATTGACATGACGAAAACGTAAAATAATTAATTCTATAGAATTGCAGAGCATCCCAAAATGTTTACTCTTAACTCATAACTTTTATTCTCTTTAGTTTTATTAATTGGGCTTTTATTTTGCAAATGTTTTGGACAAATAATCCAAATTTCCGTTCTGTGAGAAATCCATATGTAGGTTCACCACCAGAGGCGCAGGTACTCTGTGATGTGAACCCAAGTTTTTATATAATAAAAGCTACAGTGTGGCGTGTGACTGGCTAAGACGAAATCAACACAAACGGTGCAACAGCAGTTTCAAATTCTCTATTTGCATGCGGAAAACAACCGCCAGATGTGAAGTCTATAAAATCTTTGGCAAAAAAGTTTTATAAAAAGGTACATTTGAAAAGGGTAGAAATTCTGAATGCGTATCCCCTGCTGAGAAGACTATTGAAAACATTCTAGAAGCCTTTAAGGTATCCCCAACGAAATTCCTAAGAAAAGCTAATACTCAGCTCCAGGTAACGAAGATAACAGTGCACAGGGTATTATAAAACAATTAAAGCAGCAGCCGTGCAATATTATGCGTACTGACATGAAATTAGATTAGCATTTTGGATCACCTGATATAATTACCAAATATGTTGTTCTGAAGAGAATGGTTCATGTTAAACTGAGATCATGACTAATAGCATTAGCAAGACCATTCTGCATTTAAAATAATGATCAATTTTAAATCAATTCATCATAAATGCGCAACAATTTTGATGCATTTTTACATAAATATCAATATCACTGACTGTAATGAAAGGTCATTACCATATTGTAAATTCCAAACAATTTTGGAAGACATACCATACCATTATAAATACTCAGTTTTACTTCCATCATTAACTAACAAAATGCAATACCTAGTTAAGATCTGAACTTTAAATTTATTTTTCCAAAAGACTTTATTTCTTAAATTTCACTGTGTTAAAAGATTATCCGCTCAGTTGCTTAAATTATCACGGAAATTACCCTGAAAAGTTGGTATTACCATTAGCGAATTCAACAGAAATTAAAAACTTCTTATGAACCCGTCACATTAACCTGGAAGAAATAAAAATAATTAGGCAGCAAAGGTTGAATGTTGGTATCTTGCTTCTGGCATTAAAATTAGATTTCTGACATCGATTTCTCCTTCTGTCAATGTCAGCCTTTAAAAGACCGGAAATAAAATAATAAAATGCCCCGAAGACAAACTTCCATTAGATATTTGAATTTAAATTTTCATTACATCCGTTCTGTTTTCATAAAGAATCATCTTCACATTTTAATCAAGTTCAGTTTGGACATAATTATTCCGTGCGTGTGGTGCTTTTCGGACGAAAAACTTGTACTGCATGAGTTATCGCATGATAGATCATTATACTAAATACCTTGACATTCACTTCCTTGAGAAGTTTTGTTTCTGGAGTACCATATTTGTTTCCAATTTTCGTTGAAATTATTTCATGCAGAATTTCAGGTATTAAGTAGTTTACATTTTATTCAATAATGCAGCTGTTGTTTGTTTTCGAGATAAATATAAGTTAGAGCTTGATAAAAGTCAGTCAAAATATTTTAGGTGAGAAATCTAAGCATTTTTAGGGTTTCGATACATTAAAAAAACTATTGGGAAAGGTTGTAACCAAAGAAATGGTTGTAAAATAGAGAGTAGTCTTCTTGTGGTATTGTTTTCTGTAACCAATACACAGATATTCATTTTTCTCTTCGCTTAATTTATATATATGCGAGTGGTTAGAAATATACACCATGCGTAACTTCAATAAAACAGACGTTTTATATTTAATCTAGTAATTAGAATAAGCCATTGCATTTTTGTGAGAAATCGAAATTGAATTCATGTGGGGATACGAATGCTTTTATTTTGATAAATATGATTTAACTGTAAATTTTAGAAAAAAAGCATCGTAACAAAGTATATTAGACAAACGAATCACTGTAATTACTAGATTTTTGAACGGAATTTATATGATTGTTTGTAAGCGTTAATTTATTTAAAAATGTAACCTTCAAAGAGACGCGTCCTCTATACAAACACGAATCTCGCGTTTATCCTAGAAGAGCGATTATAAAAAATAAGTTTTTAAGTGGGCAATTGTTCATATTAAGTTGAAATTGTGTAAGGGGTTTTAACATTTAACCCCACACCACCGTCTCTAGAGCTCATGTGGCTCCTATCCGGGTTGGTATAGATGTAGGTGGACTTTATTGAGTTGCAAAAAAATACAGTAAGAGAAGAATGACAGTGAAGGATAACTGGTGATATAGAATTGACTACAAAATAAAGGAATATATACAATATCTCGTATAACACGGAGTAAAAGAAAGAAAAAGTTAAATTTGTAAAAGATGCTCATTAAATATTAAAAAGTGTTTAACCTGGAGTTAAGGGTGCGGACTCACTTCGTTTCCCTTAAGCTCGCCAATTGTTTGTCGCCAAGAGAGAGAGTGCCAGAACATGAGTTTTGGATTCGAGGTGAAAATTTTTTTGGCGTCAATTGCGCATGCGCGGACAGTGATTTGTTTACCGGTTTACGGCGCATGTCCTTAATTTCGCCTCATTTCCATTGGTCCCCACTGCCGGCTCTCTTCGATTTGATTGGTCGGCGTACGAATTTGAATAATACTTGGTTTGGAATTTTTCATCATTTGCCAAACTATTTTTTTCAATAACCGTTCGTTCTCTTCTAAAAATTTTCGTTCATAGAATTTGCTGATTATCTTTCTCTGTGTTGCTGATTATGGCTTCCAAATACGGGACAAGGAATGTTTTTTCTGGAAACAATGGTTCCCTTGCTACGTTTCAACGTCTTCAGACGTCGTGTTTTCCCTGTGTTCGTGCTTTCCTTGTGTGCTTTGTTTCTCAATGAAAGCGAAGCCACTGAGGTTTCTTAAGTTTAAAAATTTTCCCGGTGCACACTTTCAATACCGAAGTCATTGCGTGCTCAATCTCACGTTTTGAGATGCCGTAGGCATTGAATGTGCAGGAGACCTATAAAAAACTCACTGCGCATCTTAAACAGTATTTGGCGACGGCAAATAAATTTGCGCCAAAGAAAATTGGCGAGAAAATAGTACGCACCCTAAACTCCAGGGTGATGAATGTAGATGATGACAAACAACATGAAGAAGCTTACATCAATGCACAGGTTTTGAGTAACGTATTAGAGATGAAGAGCCATTGCGTTTTAATTGTGGAATACAAGGAATGGAAGGTTAATATTAAAGATTTATGAGAAAGGAAGGACTTAGTACATTCAGTGTATTGAATGCAGGATAAGCTAGAGTTATTGTACAAAGGCCAGTGAGTATTTATTCCAGTCGCATGATGTTTTCATTGTCTATTATGAATGTAATCATTTTTACTATTATTTTTCTTGAATTCGGATTCTCCAGGACTCTTTGCTACCACAGACTTTCTAGTGAAGTAGAAGGCTTCCTAATATGAAAAGAGAGAGTCAATGGGCAAGATGTCGCATAGTGGATGGGATCGCCGACTTCTTCGCAAGCACAATAGTTACTATCCGATAAATGGAAACGGTTAAGGAATGAAGGAAATGGACCGTGTCCTGCGACAAACATAATTTCTTCACGTGTCCGAAACACTGGTTTTAGGTGATCTGTTTTGAGCACTTTATGAACAGAACGTCCAGTGTTTCCATTATCCCAAAAATTTTGCCATTTTTTTAAAAAACAGTTCTTGTAAATGTTGTTTGAGTTCGCATCGATGGTTTAGAGCTTTTATTACAACGTCTTCTGTGTTGGCTTTCTTGGAGCGAGCGTCGGCTTCTTCATTACCCCGATAGCCAGCATAGGGGCCGTTCAAATATTACGTAAGCACCCAAGGGGGGGAGGGGGTTTGCGATTTGCTTATTTTTGCTGACAAGGAGGGAGGGGGAGTATGAGTGATGCTTACGTAAGACATTAAAATCACTTTATTTACGAAAATCTCTTGTAACTTGCACAAATAATTTAATTTTAAAAAATTAAATTTGAAAAAAAAGTTAAATTTGGCAAAAGAAAATTAAACATGATTTTTGTAAGCCTAAACTTGAAATTGTAAGGAAATTAAACTTACATTTTTTTTTTTTCATTTTAAGCCGAGTTAGAGTTTTTTATTTGAATTAAGTCCTAAAATTTTTAAAATTAGATTATTACGGGTTATGCGTTTTGTAAAAAAAAAGAACTGGGGGGGGGTTGCAGTTTGCTTACGTAATTATAAGAGGGGGGTTTGCGATTTGCTTATTTTTGCTGACAAGGGGGGAGGGGGTAAAAAATACCAAAAACATGCTTACGTAATATTTGAACGACCCCATAGGCTTTGATCCATCTAACCAGAATATTTCGATTCTGTGTGAGAAGAGACTGAATGTCTCTGACAAGTTGATGAGGGGTATGAAGATCATTACACTCAAAAGGTTATCTGTCCAAATTTTAGTTATTTCGTTCCCTAGACTTGCGCTGATGATCACTTCTTTCAGTCCCATTATTCGACCTGAAATACAGTGTGGAATTTTTCTATAAACAATTTTTATTTGAAAAGGAATAGAAACAATGCAAACTTAAAGCACAAAAGCACTATAAAATGACCGAAGCATGACGTGAAAATGGAATGATCAATATTTGAATTGAAGTATTCACATTTGTAACATGAACTGTAAAGACAATATGGAAGTAAAGAAACAATTGAAATTTGATATAAATGGCAAGCAGTCAGTTTCGCAATCAATTCATTGAAATGGCCGCGCGAATCTCTGAAATAGCAGACTCGAAAGCCTATCAACGCCTCGAATTCCAAACTATGAGTTTCAGTTCGTCGAAAGGAGACACAAGATTAGCCAAAGTCCTGCGTTCGTAGCGCCACCTGGTAAAAGGACATAAAAACAATTCCTTCGCTAGTTTATCTCTCACATACGCGCCTGCTAGAAAAGGGATTAATAATTTTGTTAAATAAGAGCATATAAAGCGCCATTGTCTACTTAAATAATAAGAAATAGATTTCCTCAACCAAGAGTGATAATCATTTTAAAAGTCCCAAACAGTTCAAAACTAGATCCTGTAATTTCATAAATATACGAAAGAAGCAGCATTATCAACTAACTACGCTCAGCTGTGCATCAAGTTATAAACGTCAAACTCACTTTTTCAAAACTCATTATTTTTAAAATTTCGGTGCATTACAAGCTTCTTCGATCCATTGTTTAATCTATGGATCAAATTACCCAATCAAGTTTGTACCAAAACTCAATTTACGAGATACCAGAAGCTTCTCAAATACCCGTCACATTAACCTCGAGGATGGAAAATAAGTAGGCATCATTGGAGGCATTTAGGAAGCCAGAGCAGGACATTAAAATTAGATTTCTGACGTCGCTTTCTCCCTCTGTCAATGTCAGCCTTTAAAAGACTGGAAATAAAATGCCCTGGGGACAATTTTCCATTAGCAATTTGCATTTATATTTTCATTCTACTCTCCATCTCTGTTTGCGTAAGGATTCATCTCCACATTTTAATCAAGTTGAGGTTTGACACATTTATTCCTTACATGCTTTACTATTCCTACGCAGATCTTCTGCTGTATAATTTCCAGTCTGAGAAAGCGTCGTACTAAATATCTAACCTTTCATTTTCCTTAAAGAATGGAAAGCCAGCTGATAAATTTTGGTACTTAGGAATCAAAATTTGATTTAAATATTGAAAAGAGTCCTGGAAGAGTTTGAGGTAAGACAGACTATCTGCTTGTCAGATAAATATGAATTCCAAAGTCATTTACCCTTTGTGTTTAGAATACGCTTAGGAGTATTTAATAATCTGTAGAAAATATTTCATCAGATAAATTATTTCTATAGATAAATCAGCTTCTGAAAATGATCGTCTCTTTATTTAATACACAAAAGTGAACATATTTGTAGTTTCCTTTAATTTGAATTTGACTCGTGGTTAACGATATACAGTTAGATTGTAATTCAGGGGGCTTAATATAAGCGTACGTCAGGCATCCAGTATTTTTCATACAACAGAACATAGGGCACGAAACGCAAAACGTGACTACTGCAAGGAGATATTTGCCATTTAATTATTTTTTTTCGCCTCAACTTTCTCCCATACCTTTAAGTACAAAAATGTTTTTATTGTGAGTTGTACCACCCCTCAATATTAGTCCCAACCTTTAAGGTTCTGTCTTGGTGTAAGTTTTAAGTGAAGTAACTCTTTCTTTGACTCAATTCATTGGCAAGAAGCCCTTTGCAGCGATCCCATGCAAAAATGATCTGTTGCTGTCTACCGACCTTCCCTAAAAGATTGTAACATGATTTTAGAATGAGTCTGTAAGAATTTAAAATAACCAATATGTTAGATTGCAAAAATTGCATCTACATCATTTTTCGGTTTTATCAGTATTTTTTAATTATTTAATTCTTCGCCACCAAAGTTTATTTCATCTCTTGTGGCATCCTTGACAACTTTTGAAATTCAGACGATAATTTTTAGCCGTTTCATTAAATATCTAAATGTTTCTTAATTATTTACTTTGTATTCGACTTAATTATTATTTGTCTTAACTTTTGATGTTGTTTTCATTAATGTTTCAACTTTATTAATTTTTAAGACAAAATTTTTCTACGGGACTATTTCCTCGCCATCTTGTTATCGGGTTTTGGCGTCTGTCACTGGAAGTGTTTTCCGTTATGTAATTTTAGAATTCCTTTGTGCTTGACTGAACGAGTGGTTGGAGTTTTGGCAGCTGCGGGCTCCAGGGTCATTGGGCTCCTGGAGGACGTTAGGCCAACTGGGTGCTGATGATATTTATCCTTTGCTGTTATTCCTTTTGTCTTGTAGAAGTAAAAATTATTGGAATCACCAGCTTCTTTTTCCAACGTTTTTCTGCAAGAATTTTTGTAGATTGCGGTTTCAGTTATGCAATCTTTAGAGAAAGAGTGAGTTCATGTGCAGCGAAAAACGTCCGCCAATCTATGTAATCTGATGAAAATCTAGTGGCGTGAAAATCTGAAACGAATGTTCAGTTGCATTGAACGAGATTGATTATTGCTGAAAATGACGTAAAGAATTGCAGGAGCGAAAAGCATCACAGCCAACATACTGGTGAACTTTTTGTGCATTTCAGATCTACAATTTTCGATGGCAATATTTTGCCTATTTTTTCAGAATTGCAGGAGCGAAAAGCATCACAGCCAACGAACTGGTTAACTTTCTGTTCATTTCAGATCTGCAATTTTCGACGGCAACATTTTTCCTATTCTTTCAATTTATTACATGAGATCTCACGTGCATTTTTTTTAGTTTGCTTACACGTTAGAAAACGAAGTATGTTTTCACCTTTTTCAATGCTGGCTCTAAAATTCATAGAGCAAGAATTTTCAATGAAAGAATTTTAGTTTTTTTTTTATAATAGCGCTATTGTCTTTTGTTTCTCTTTTAAAACTGCAGCTATTTTTTTATGTGTAATTTTATGTGAATTGTTCTTTTTGTCATTTTGTGTGCATCTTTATCAAAATATATCATGTGTAAAATCATGGCAGTAAAACTTAATCTTAACAATTATTAAATAAACAATATTTTAAAATTTAATTTGATTCTGTTTTAATTTCTCTAATTTGATTTCACAATTAGCAATGTACTACAGTTGTCAGATGATTTTATTTATTGGCTAGGTTTTTCAGATCTGCAAAGGTAGGTGATTTATATGAGTATGACTAGAATTGCTTATCATTGCGTTGTATATTTCAGTACCCAGTATTGATTTGATAATTGATATATATATATATATATATATATATATATATATATATATATTACACTAAATTTTAACATTGGGTACCTACCTTGCATTAACCTTTCATAATAATCCTAGCAGCCCTATCCAATATAATATTGAATTTCAAAAGTTGTCAAAGATGCCACAAGAGATGAAATAAGCTTTGGTGTCGAAGAATTAAATAATTAAAAAATACTGATAAAACCGAAAAGTGATGTAGATGCAATTTTTGCAATCTTACACAATAGTTTTCAATAAAACTATGCGCAAATAATTTAGAAAAGTACGACAGAAAAACTTTCTTTATTTAATACCAGAATATTAATGATTTATTTGCAGTTTAGTGTTACTAAATACAAAACGTGTACATTTAAATAAATCTGTTTATATAACTACATTAATTTCACGAATGTGAAACTACATATTGATGCAATTCTGCTGCATACTGTCTCACGATTCTTTGTAATGGGGTTCAAATTTCAGTACTTTGGTGCGCCACAGAACTCGTGCAGATTTTTGGTGCCTTTCTTTTGACTGTATTATTTACCACTTAAAGTATTGTATATATTTGTGTGTGTGTTTCTCTTGTATATTTGGGTATCTATATTCTGCTTCTGTTCTGACTCACTGCCTGTCCGGATACCCTGCGAGGTAAGATGTCTCGGGTTGAGATTGATGATTGGCTTTATAATAAAAATGCTTTTTTTTGCATTCTTGGTCTGCCTTTATGCTCTGCCCTACTCAAACGCTATAGCTTCTGCTTTTCATAATTTTATGCCCGACTTCTTCGGCATGAAATATATCACATATAGCATAAATGAAATGAAATGTCTGAATTTTTCAAAACTCTTTAACTCAAAAATTTCAAAAGCAATGCAGATTCCTAGATGAATTGATTAAACTATGCTAAGAAATACCCTGCAAAGATTGAACCTAAAGTCAATTTAGGGTCTATTCTGGTACTCCCGGTTGGGTTGGATTCCGCACGTTACCAACGGAACCGAACCCAACTCCCAACCCAACCGGGGGTACAAGAATAGACCCCTTAGACTCGTATCTCGGCAGAGAAAATCAGAAGCTTTTCCTATCACATTAACACCCAAGAACATAAAAATAAATTGGCAACACTAGTTGAATTCAGGAGTCATGAGACGCACAATAAAATTAGATTTCTGACGTCGTCTTCACCTTTTCTATATGTCAGTATTTCAAAAACAGGAAATAAAATGCCCTGGAGGAAGTTTTCCATTAGTGATTTGCATTAAAATTTTCATTCCTCTCATACGTTTACATAAGGATTCATCTTGACATTTTAATCAACCTGAGGTTTGGCATATCCGCGTATGATACTTTGGTTGTAGAGACGTAATTTCCCGCATGAAAGGATCACGATCTAAGAATCTAACTTTTCAGTTTCCTGAAAAACTGAAAATTTTCCGGCAAGCTTTGGTTCTGTTGGATAATGTTTACTTTAAATATTGCGAATGAAATGAGTGCAGGTAAAATTTCAGAAATAAGAAACACGTTTATTGGTTAAAGTTTCTTTATTTTTCATTACATTTACTGGTTGCGTTCTAAATATATAATAGGAGAAACTTATTATAAGTCAGTTTAAATCCGTAAGAGAAGATATTTATGTTTGCTATCATGTGACGGAACATTCATCATTACAGAAATGAAATCAGAAGCGATAAGAAGTGAAGAAAATAAAGCGATACAGAACAGAACGCCGTCCCTTACCCCCGTACCCGTGACCAGGCCGGTCACTGAACGGTTTGATGGGCAAGATATGTGAATTTTATTTAAGAAAAAGAAAAACAAAATAAACAAAAGGAAGGAAATATATACACTGTGTACATCACAGGCATTTTCACTTTTACACTATTAGTTCGTAACAGTCTTCTTTTCTTTAGATGTTGAAATACCTTTCTTTTATTTGAAGGGGAATGTCCGGCAATTGAGCTACTTAGTTCAGCTTGCTGGGAAGTTGAAGGCTAGGGAGGCCGGAAAAGATCTCTGTTTTCTCTCATGAATTTGATAATCCCACGAATTTTCTGCCTGGGGACGAGGTTATTGGTGACACTTTTCAGCCATTCTTGTTCGAAGTTTGGAGCTGGTTTCCTCATATGCCAAGACACTGTATAAATACACTCCGTGGCATAGTGAAGTACCGTGCCAATTCCACCACAACTGCAGTAATCGCTGTCAGACAGGTGAAACCTTTTGAGGTAGACAGGAAAAGGTCCATGTTCAGAGAAGAAGATAACATCCTCTCTAATCCAGTTAGTGGGACGGAGACTAACTGAGGGCATGATATTATAGATTTTCCTGCCTGTATCGCCATTCTTCCATGAGGTTTGCCACTCCCCAAGCATCCTCTTCCGGAGGAGGCCTTTTATGTGCGGTTTAGGAAGCTTCGTATGTGAATTGGGTTGCCCATGTTGTGTTGCGTCTTTTGGGTGCGTTTAGTGGATTATTTTTAACTGTTTTCACTAAAAGTTTAGTTCTACTTGTGTGAGAATGGAAAAATTTCCATGATGTAAAAGTTTTCGCCTTCAGCCGTCCATATTTACCGTCCGTTTTATTTACTAACAATGTAAATGCCATATCATTTTTAAGTAAATAAAAGATTATCGGTTCTCATTCGATTTTTATTAATCAAGATATTTCTATGAATTATCGCATATGTACTGCAGATTTGAGTTTCATGCAAGGTGTATTAAATGAATAGTTACATTATTAGACCGCAAACTTCACATTATGATTCAATAGTACTTTTATTTAAACCCTTCATCGTCGGCGTCGCAAGTAATACATTCGGGTTTTTTGTCGGAGTCGTATGCCATGCGACAAACAAGAAATCATTATCTTCCGCAATAACTTTTGTATTTTAGAATATTATTAAGAAATGGCTCAAATAGTCCTACTTTCTTCATGTTTTCGAGATGAGATTGAATCGAGACTTTGAATGGAAAACATAAACATTTTGTATTTTCTGCAATAAAAGAATGCTTTTTTGGGGTCGAAAATTTGAAAAAAATTCCGGAAAATAAGGGGTAAAATATACTTCACTGATAATGCTTAGAAATTATTTATTTAGTAATTATTACTAATATACTAATATAATTATTATTATAATTTATATAATTAATAAATAATGATTATTTATTATTTAGTAATTATTATTTATTAATTTTGTTTATATAATAGCCGCCATCGCCGACCAGCTTGTTCAGCGGTAATACGATTTCAATTGAATATTGCATCATTTCGTAATCATGGATCTCTAAACAACGTAATTGTAAACTTCAAATTGCGGTAGATATTTAACCCATGTTCTACTAGTGACCTTGGACCTTTCAATGTCTACATAAATGTTCCTAATGGAGTCAAATAACTGACAATGCCATGCAACCTCTAACTCCATGTTGGCGGCACTATCTTACTCCTCGTAAATATGCATATGATTTCAACATTTAAATAACGCAGTTCATTTTATGGCCAGCGGCATGTTAGCTGGATTAAAACATGCTGAGAAAAGCATGAAAGCATACCAACCAAAACCATTCAGCTTAATGGATGTATTTCTTAATATAATCAAAACAATATCTCGGAGAGCTTGGTTTACAGATTTCACAAAAATTTTGATGAAATGAAATATGAAAGTAAAATGCATCAGGATACTATCTCAGATTAAAACAATGAAAGACAAATATTCAATTAAATATCTGTTTAAGCAATTAAAACAGTTTTTGTTGCGTTACAACAATGAAAAGTATCGTAAATTATGGCAAAAAACACTTTTAAAAATTTATTAAAACTTCGAGGAAACATTGGAGGGCAACTTAATTGATATCATTGGAAAGCTAATTTTTTGCACTTTCAGATGGTGCAAAATTGAGTTCTGCGTTGTAATATTTTCGGAAGTTATTAAGGGAAAGCATCAAAATTTAGCGTAATTTTTAATAAATTAAAATTTTAATTAAAATTTTAAAAAAGTGCTCTTCGGTGTACATTACCACCCTCCAAGTATGTTTGTGCCAAAATCTGTAGCTCTAGGCCCCGCCGTCTGACCTGTAGAGGTCCAACACACACATAGAGAGAAACACACACATATTCTCCCTTATTATTAGCAGAGATTAAAAAATAAAACCTAAGACCTAAGCAATGTCCTTATTTTGCGTCCCATTTTCCTTATTTTTGAATACTTTTAACTGTTACATATTTACACATACAAAATGCTAGTTCTAATTCAAATCTCTATTTCACATCTTACTTACTATCCTTTGTCAAATCACATTTTCGATAATCTATTTTCCTTTTTGAATAAAATTTTTGATCAATAAACTGTAGAGTGTTGTATTCTTAAATTATCTTACTAACCTCATTTAATACAAATTATGAAAATCTAAGTTATTTTAAGTTTAGAACAAAAAATTCATGCTGATTTGCTATCAATGCGAGCATATAGAATATAGTATGGTAGAGTGCTGTATTCTGAAATTATCTTACTAACCTCATTTAATATAAATTAGGAAAATCTAAGTTATATTAACTTTAGAATAAAAAAATTCATGCTGATTTGCTATCAATGCGAGCATATAGAATATAGTATGGTAGAGTGAAAGCTATGAGGACACAGCCCAAAATGAATTCAATCTAGCTTATTGATGACCTCGATAGCTCTTCAGTCTTTGTTCACAGGAAAGTTTAGAACATTTCCTTTTTCCTTAGGAATATATAGGTCCAAGTGCAAGTGAGTAAAATACTCAAGAAAGAGTCATGAACGAAAGCGTAAATTGATTCTTAACTCCACTGATGACAAGTGATCTAAACTAATTTTTTATAATAACCGATCAACATTATGTCCACTGACAAGTTACCAATGCTTACAGCAGTGAAGGTGCAATTGGAATGTCGTTTCAAAGATGCCAGATATTTCTCGCAATAAATGTACAAAATATTGAAGACATCATTTATTTATATTCAAGTGACATATTTTGTCACATACAACTAATTAAAATTTGTCGATTAAACGAACACAAAAAGTTTGTTTCAATAGTCATTTGAATACAGACTATAATCGTTTCCAAAAAGCTTTAAAAATGCATAAAAAGCCAGCTTTAATTGCAATATGTCTTTTTAAATTTTCACATGTTATATAGATTAAAGCGCGTTTGCTTTTCAAAGACATTTTGCTAAAACCCATTTCTGAATGAGACTGATTTAGAAAAGAGAGTCTTTCTCGAATCCACTTTGAAGAAGAATTTTGTCATAATCCGCCGGAATTAACGAGTGAATGCTAGAGAAGAATGGAGACTTCTAGTTAAGATATAAATCACACCATGTACACTACCTGCAGCAAACTCATTTATATTTCTAAAGGACACCTTGCTTTATAAGCTTTATTAATACTTATAGAAGGTAATGCATGCGTACGTGCGTTGTTTAGACGAGAAATATTGCACTTGCAGCTCTGAATTTCGGGACACAGGTAGTCTTGATGGTGACTAAATACACCTCAAAGCCCGAATTTTAAAATTTAATCTATAAATTTTTCTTTTGCAATTCTACATTGCATTATTTCTAATAATGATAACAGGAAAATAGATAAACCATAAGAAAGGACAAACAATTTCCGTTCCAATGAAGTTTGTATTAAACGTCTAAAAGTTTGTATTAAACGTCTAAAAGTTTGTATTAAACGTCTAAAAGTTTGTATTAAACGTCTAAAAGTTTGTTATAAACTAAAAGTTGCCGTGCATTATTTTTCTAATTATAATAAATCTTTAAAATTATTTTTTGTATAAATTGCAACAATACTTTTCATTGTTCCAACGCAATTCAAACCGTTTTCATCGTTTAAACAAATATTTAACTGCGTGTTTCTCTTTCATTGTTGAAAGCTGAGTTTGTGTGTGTATGCGATGTCCAGACGAATCTATCGCACTTACAGCCATGAAATTTGGCACACAAGTAGTCGCAATTGTAACTCATTGCAAATTTTAGAATTTAATCTAGAATTTTTTTTATTTATTGTTTTATTGTAGAAAAACGTAGGAAACGTAGATCGTAGAAAAGCACTCGATGCACCATCAGATAGAGGAAACAATTATCTATCTATACTTATAAATGGTAATTTTTGTGTGTGCGTGTGCGGGCGATGTTTTGACGAAAAACAATGCTCTCACATCTCTGAAATATGGCGCTCAAGTAGACCTGATGGTGACTCAATGCACCTCGAAGCCCAAAATTTTAAAATTTAATCTAGAAAATCTTTTATTTAATATTTGTGTTATTTTGGGTGATTTTTCGTACTCATTTCTCCATTGTATTTTTTCTAATAATCATAAGAAGAAAATAGATACACCATAAGAAAGAACAAACAATTTCCTTTCTAATGAAGTCTATTTTAACATCTAAAATTTGTTTTAAACTGATACGTTATCGTAAAATATTTTTTTCTAATTTTAATAAAATTTTAAAGTATTTTTTGGTATATTTTACAAATTTTGGTATAATTTTAATAACACAGGTAATCTTAATGATGACTCAATGCACCTCGAAGAAAGAATTTTAAAATTTAATCCAAAATTTTTTATTTAATGTTTTGTGGTGTTCTGAAAGAATTTTCGCACTTTTTTGGCTGATCCATGAGAGATAATGGTAGTAGAAAAACAATCGATGCACCCTCAGATAGAGCAATAAATTATCTATACTTGTAAAAGACAATGTTTGTGTGTGTGTGACGTCCAGATGAATCTATCGCCCTTACAGCCATGAGATTTGGCACATATTTACTCGTGATGGTGACTCAGTGCACCTCGAAGCATTTTTATGACGTCTGTTAGCCTCGTTTTAATGAAATTTGTTCCGAACATCTAACATAATTTACTAAATTTTAAGAATTCTTTTTAAAAATAGTCAGATTTTCGGAAAAATTTAAGAATTCCCTCCCTGGACCCAAGTCCTAACTTTTTATCGCTTTCAAATTTTTTGAGGTAATATTTGGAACATTTCTCCCTGATTTAACAGAAGAACGGTTATAATATCTTTTTCCTCCGATTTTTGATTATTTTTTTCTCAACTCTTCAACCGTTTTCTCTCGCAGATCTGAAGCGAAGTTTTCTTCCAAGTAAAGACTTCCAGCATACATTGTTATTATCTCATTGGCTGGTGCAATTAAATATATTTTTCTATTTTTATTTCTGTTTTAAAACTTTTTTTTATGTTCCTGTGGGCTTTTTTTTATTTTGTTGAAATCAGCTACAGGAACCACCTTGAGGGTCTGCTAGTATTTTTATATTTCAGTTAAATATACTGTAGAGATTTCAGATTCAGAATTAACAAATTATGAAATGAGTTATTTCTATATTATGGAGAGTTGAAAAATATATTTTATGTTGCAAATTATGAAATGTATGAATATATTAAACACTGCACAAATATAATTTAAAATTTTCATTCAAAAGAATATAAATTTTATTCGTAATTACAATTAATACAAAATACCAGTTTATCTAAGCAATATATATATATAACATTCAAATCCAAGTGTGTATTTAACTTCTGAGAGAAATAAGATTATTATAAACTATTCTACAATTATTTTTTATTTTTTTCTCGCTGAGAGCGAGTTGGCCTGGTTCTGATGTCTCGGCTTTTCAACAGAATGGTTCGAAGCCCGTTTCCGCTAAACATCCATCGTATATGCGTATCTGTTGCACATGCACATTAGATGCGGCTTCGAGAGACAGTCTACCGTTCATGCAGCAAAGAGTTTGGAGAGTTATGCACCTACTCCAGTGTCTATCTTTTCATCACATCATGATTGAAAATTGCGATTTCTGCCCAAAATAGCCTTCCTTAATCGAAGTTTCTTAAAACTGCTCTCATAGTACGCATTCCCCATCTGCCTTTCATAAATGAAAATATTCCTATCTATTTATATTCATTTCTTTCCTGCACACTGCTCTCATAAATGTTTTATCTAAATCATTTTTTCCATAAGAAATCCCACCATTTGGAGTGAATTATTTTAATAACTTTTAAAAAACAAAATTGAATGTCCTGAAAATTTATTATAATACAAAAAAAATTGTTTCAAACAATTGTTTGCAAGAGAATGAAATCAATTTCAAAACCCCAACGATTTGTTTTTCTAGATTAACAATCAACAGATTTATCACAAACTATGCAAGACCTTACGTAATAGAACATATATATATATATGATTATATACAAGTTATATTTGGATTTATATTATATATATATATATATATTTATATATATATATCAAAACAAACAAGATATATAAGACAAAAACTCAAAAACAACCAAGACACAATGGCAAAAAATAGACGAAAACCATAATATATATATATATATATATATATATATATAATTTATTTTTTAATTTCAACAAAGTAGCATGACAAATCTAACAAACATATTTAAAACCAAATTTTTAAAATGTGTTGAAACTTTGCGAAACACTGAAAGACTGCACGATAAATTTGTAATATTTTCTGCTGAAAGAATTTATATACCATAGATTTATATTAGGACTGATGGAATTTCCGATGAAATGTATTTTAAAGTTTGCATAGAACCAATATGCTCGGAACGATGTCGAAATAATGTTTTACGATATGTGTTTCATGTCTGGTGTACATTAATAAATATGATACATGTTTGCTGAAATCTTATCAGCTCCAAAAGGAATATTGATCTTAACAGTTGGCAGTTGAATAGATCTTAACGAAGGCATTGAGCAATATCAGGTATAGACATAATAGATCAATAAAAAGTTTCCAGGAAACGATGAAATTCTTAGATAACCTTCATGGAATGTTACGTTGCATGTAATGTCATAGTGAATTAGTTTGAAATATGTGCACATAGTTAATAAAATAGGTGTTTTGATTTCTAAACTATTTCTGTCATTATACAAAAGTATCTTTTTCAAGTGACAACAGGAATTTTAGAACTTATCTCCAATTCTCCTGGATAAGTTGGTTAGGATTGTGCTCAATCGATGTCATAGTTTACTATGAGAGGTGGACTCGTAACTTTCTAAGATTTCACAAAAGAAGCCGCTAATAGAACTGTTATGATCATTTTACTTATTTCTCCTAAACCCTAAATTAGTATGTTTTCTTCTTTGGCCTTGTATTTCATATATATGCCTATTTATGCCTTATTACCATATCTTATAAAATTGATGTCACCATTTAATTTGAGAACATCAGTGTAATAATGTTAAAAAGTAACAAGAAGCAACTATTTAGACAAATACAAGATACAAGACTTTTGCGAACTGTTTCATAAATTTGATGACTCACGAATACCTGTTTCCGTTTCTCATTTTCAATTTTTATATTTAATTTGTTTTAGAGCAAAAAACTGTACTTTTGAGATTGCCACAAATAGCGTATATAATTAGTTATAAAATTAGCTTCCACGATAGTATTTATATATAATAACATTTGATATCTTTGAAAAAACTTCAGAAACCGAATTTCTTTTTTTAAAAATCCAGTGAATTTGAGAAGAAAATAAAAAAAGGTTATATATATACATTGATAATCCGATCGCACTGCATTTATGATTTATTAAAAATTTCTACCAAAGGTCGAAGTTGTTAAAAATACATTATTGAACCGTTTTGATTTATTTCTTTGTAATTGATGTCACCAGTTAATTTGAGAACATCAGTGTAATAATGATAAAAAATAACAAGAAGCAACTATTTAAATAAGTACAAGATATACAACTTTTGCTAAACATTTAATAAATTGCATGCTTCACGAATACCTGTTTCCGTTTCTCATTTTCAATTTTTATATTTAATTTTTTTTGAGTAAAGAACTGCACTTTTGAGATTTCACAAATAGCGTATGTAATTAGTTATAAAATTAGCTTCCATGATAGTATTTATATATAATAACATTTGATATCTTTGAAAAAGATTCAGATACCCAATTTCTTACAAAAAGAACCCAGAGATTTTGAAAAGAATAGAAAAATGGCTTATATA
>BGPR01003263.1:115876-143275 GCA_013235015.1 Araneus ventricosus | reverse complement strand
TCATTACTTCCGTTCAGTTACTGCTGAATGAAATTTCCAAATCTGTTTTGTATGAGCAAAGCTGAGCTGTGACCTTAAACTATTTAGAAAACACTACAAATCTTGTATTAGGTCAAGCACAAATTACGTATTATGCTTTACAAAGTCACTGAATAATATTTCACCTAAAATAGTTTATTTCGAATAAATTTTGCGTCAGATCGTGCAGATTCAATAATATCTCCGTGAGAACTTCATTTTGTAGCTTTACAGTTTCAAAGTTAAACTCTTAGTATCAAAATTTCAATATAATGGAATCAAATGACAATGAATACTAATAAATTTTAATATTTTACCTCGTCGCTTTTGGCCTTTGGCTAATTCTTGTATCTTGATTATAATCTCGTGCAGAAAAGGTTTTTTTTATTCATAAAATTGTTAATATTTAGCGCAGGCGTATCAACTGCTTGCTTTAATAATGTTAAAACCTCAATGACTGCTGAAAATTTAGATACAATTTTTTTAAAATGAAATAAACCAGCTTAACGTTTTTGAACTTGTTTTGTATACAAACTAAGTTTATAGATTTTCGTCTTCTTTACTAATACACAGTATTACCCAGTATGTTAATTTCGAGTTTTTAGAAAGTTTTCACCAGGAATCATTACTTGAACGAGGAGATTAAAATTTTAAATGCTAAACTTCAGCCAATGCTCCAGCGTTATCGTGCAAATAATTTAAGTAATTTTTAAAACATGAGCTTATTTAAAATTTTAATTATTTATAGATCAGTACAGGTTCATTTAAAATGACGAATAAATGCATAAACGTAAAGATCTTCATTACCTTTGATTGAATCAATGTGATGTAGGACTAGAAACCTATATACAATTTGATACTAGAGAAAGGAAGCAGGTTAACAGATCGTGTTATATTTCATGTGCTTAAAACTTTGGTCTTGTTTTAAAGAACTCGAGCAGGACAACTTTTTACGTTCAGGCTGATCTTTTCATAACAATTTTTTAAACTACTGATATTTTCATTTCGGTCACATGAAAGCTGCTTGGATATATTTTGCTTACAAAATGTCTGCAGCAGGGAGGTCAGATGATGTTGTTTCAAAATTATCAATTCAATCAAGTTTTTTGTGTTGATATATCTCATATATGCAGATTTGAACATTAAGAAGGTCAAGTTTAAGGGAATTTTTTGGATCTCATCTAGCTTAAGTAATTCTTCTATTTGATGTATTCGAGACACAGTTTAGTGCTACATGAACATTATATTTAAAATATGGTGAGGGGCATTAAAGTTCGGGGGGTCATCCAGACCACGATTCAAAATTATGAGGTACGTTGAAAAGGCTCTGGACGTTAATTAATTCATTTAATTTCTAATGCGACATATAATTGGATAGCAGAGAAAAAATAATTAAAGCTTGCACCAGTTTACGTAAGGGTCACTCGCATGCGCATTTACTGTTTGAAACTATTGAGGTAAATATAAAGGAAAGAAAAGAAAGCCTCCGAAGTTTTAAATAAACTGATACATATATTATCGACTAATGTTTTTCAATCTTTTAGGAAGTTTCATTATCCTACTCTCATAGAACATCCATGGCACATCGCTAATACACTGGCCAAGGTGCTGCTTGCAGACCTCCAGAGAAATAAATTTTCCCCCTTCAGACTTTGAACAGAGCAGAACAGATGGAAGTCCGAAGGTACCGAGTCAGGACTATACGGAAGGAGGACCCATGAAGACATCGCAGCCAAGATCCAACAACTTTCGCTGGGTGACCAAAGACGCATCTGCTCTAGCGTTACCATGGTGAAAGACTACCCCTTTATGATTAGCCAATTCTAGGTGCTGCCGGTTAGTATCTTGCTTCAAATTGTCTAGTTCGCTATCCTTTCAATCGCCAGCAGGTGGAAGTCCGAAGGTTCCGAGTTAAGAATGTAAAAGGAGAAAGAAATCTCAGACAAGATGCAAGAATTTTCGCTTGGTCACCAAAGAAATATCTGCACCAGCGTTGTCAAATAAGCAAAGTCTACCCCTCACGGTGGGTTTGACAACTTGCTGCCGAAAAGCAGTCTCATCCAGTATATGGCGTAGGGTGACACTTGTTGATATTTGACGATACACAAAATCCACTGACTGCTGCATGTTGGTATTGTTCCCTTTACAATAAAACTATTACATCACAGCCATGTAACATAATAGTATAAACACAAAATTACCAAAATTTTCAATACATAAGTCAGTGTCAATCAGTGTCTAGACCTCCCAAAATGGAGGCAAGCTGAAGCTTAATTACTTTTGCCGCGTCCTTCCTGGAAGATTCTATCAAGATTAGCCCAATTTTGATGCTGAATCGGGACTATATGGAGGGAGGCTCCACGAAAACACCACAGCCAAGATACAACCCGAGGCACATAAAATGCTCATAAATATTCGAATTTGATTTCTTCAAACCTCTCTATTTCATGATTATTTGTGATAAGTACCTTAATTCGGTCAGCAACAACGGGTGGTCTACCTGGCCCGTTATCCGTCTTGAACGTTGAATTCGCTTCATCTGAACTCCACTAACCATCTGTACTGTTTGTTTGCTTACAATATTTCTGTAAGCAGCACTTATCTTTTTAATGGCTTTGTGATATTGATTGACTGATGCCCTCACCGGCCCAGCATACCTGGAAGTGTGCAAGACCCAAAATGGGTCATTGGGGAAAATAGATGACCACCAACAGCATGAAAAAGTCACGGGCTCTCCAGCCCTTATTGGCAAGGAGATCAACCAGAGATCAAATACAGGACTCGCAGAACCCCAAACATTCAGCTGCCTTTTCTAAAATGCATATACACAGCATCCATTGAAAGGGGGGGGGGAAACTGGACAACATTCAAAAAGAAAAAATTTCCCTTTTTAGAAATGTTGAACAAAACAATGCAATTAAAAGTATCATTAAAAGTTCACATATAAAAAAAGAAAAGATAACATTAAATGAATGTAATTCTCCAAGACGAACCAAACAAGACTATGCAATTTAAAAATTTTATAATTTAAAGATATTCTTCGCAGTTAAAATCCTTAATAACAATAATTACAATGAAACCTATGCCTCAACTAAAAAGATAAAACCCGTAAAGAAGACCAAGAATTCAGCAGCGTGAGTGGCTTTGCGATAAATACCGAAAATGGATTGTTTTTTTGTTCACCATGTTCATACTGCCACCAAATAAATACAATGTCCTGTGCTGTTCAATGAAACGGGCCATGTGAATATTCCCACTGGATTCTGAACGCTGTTAATCTTGCCGCCAAACTCTTTCTATGATATAGGGCATATGGTTGTTGTATCGGAACTGTACTGTAACTGTAGAGAAGTACAAATCGGAAAAATTAAGAGAAAAAATCGGAAAAATTTCTTTATCATGGAGTTACAATCTTAATTTTTATATTTAAAGATATTTCTGAAAGATACACACAATCTTGGATATTTTCCAATCAGGAATAGCACTTTTCTTGGTATAAATATTCCGGCCTTTGTTCCTGGTTCCTTCAGAGCTTTCTTGGCTACAATGGGACACGGGTATTCAATGAACTCGTGCTCGAGATTCTTGAGCAAGGCTTTGAAGTAGTTTTTATGTTGGATGCCAATTCATGTAGGATCCCATAGAAATGATGTTGCTGCCGAGGCTTCAGAAACAAAACCATACACAGAAAAAGCATTTGTCTTGTATCGGGACACAAGTCCTATCTCAAAAAGCACATATGAATGTCTTGTTTCAAAATACCTGGGATAACAAGGTAAATATATTACAGGGCATACAACCATTTACTGAAGGCTTTTGTTCGTCTAAATAGGTTTATTAGCACAAATTTAACGAGGCTGCGTATAGGCCATGCAGTTCTTCACACACAAGCATTTATCACATGAGGAACTCTTCCCATGTGTTCTGCCTGCAATTCGATTTTATCTATTAGGTAGCTTCTTACAGAATATTCCTATCTCATAAGATGAATCACTTTGTTGCGACGCATCTTTCTAAGAAGGATTTACTGATTGATCCTCCACTTGCTATTTTATTCCTGTATGCTTCCATTTCAATTAAAAGAAATGTCCAAAATTTAAAAGTTTTGCAATTTTGTCGGTCTTGTGGCTATCGAATACCAGTTTCCCTTTTTGGTTTTACTGATATTTAATCCTAAATTATATTTCTTGCATATTCTGACCTATCCATTTAAGGATAGGCCACGGTGGACTAGCGGAAAATGTTTCGTCTTCGGGGCTGGAGGGTTCCTGGATCAAAACCAGATTCCACTGAAGATCCGTTGTGCATTGGGCCTTTTGCACATTAAATCATATATAAGGGGCCAAAACTCCTCCCTCTGGTGTGGTGAGGAAGTTTGTAGAGAGGGGTGCCATCTCGGGTGTCGACCTCGTCATCTGAACGTGTTTCAAAATTACGAGGTCCGTCCCAAAATAACTCGTGTCGCTTCAAAACAGGACTTTAATATAACTAAACTCAACCCATTTAAGGAGGCACCTCAAATATGGGAATGAGAAGCTCTCGTAAAATTTTCAATCTCGATTCCCGGTGGGATATCGTATCAGTGGGTGTTTCATTACCCCGCCGCCGATGACCTCTTTCTGAAGGTCGTCGCAAGTGTCGCTTCTAATGAGGGTTATAATACGGAGGCCACAGTACCCGCTTTTTTGTCGCTACGGCCGTGTCATTCCTGTTTAATCCGCAAGCTAAGACTGGACGGAGTAACTTGTTTGTGGTTACATGTTGTATCATCTTGTATGGCTGTTGCGTCATAAAACCTGCAGTAAACTGAGTCGAGGTTCAGCATCAGGTGAAAGTGGGAAAAGATCCTTTTCATCTCTAATCTTGCATTCTGTAGTTGATATTCAAAGTTTGATAAACTTTCGTGTGGATACTATGCAAATTCGTATGCACGTTTTCCGTCGCTGCATCCGTTCTGTAACAATTGGTCGAAAAGTGAAGGTGCTCAATTATCTTTCAATTTTTTCTGGATTAATTTTACTTTGTTTCCTGAATTGAAAACTTCAGTATTTTAACCGTAGTTCTTTTATATCTGGGTCTCGAAGCATATCATGCATCCAATTCAAACATTCGCAAGGAAAAGGATTTCATCAGAATTGGTCGTGTCTTTTGGATTTAATGGTCTATTTGACATTTAGTCCTGTTTGGACATGGCTTTGCCTATTGCATGGAAAAATATTTTGTTTAAAACAAGCTTATAAGGCAAGTAAATCGTTTAAAGTACAATGTTTTTGTGGTGAAAATATGGTGCTTTTAAGAAATTAAATCTGCATATGACACTTTCATTAGCAGTTCTGTAAAGCTGATATAATTTGATCAGCGGTTTGATTTCAGACGATCTATGCATCACGGTTCAAAGCGTGGACATTCAACAAGGATGTGTGTCACAGATATGGGGCATACACATGCCTGGCAATGAGGGGAAAGTTCTAGTAAGAGGGGTTGTAGATACTGCGTGTTTCTTGTATGTAATTCGGGAAGGGTGGTATTATTGGAAGGTCAATATTTGGTTTAACTGTGAGAAATTAGACAAAACTAATGGAACCTTCAGTGATAATAAAGGTTGGATATAATATATTTATTGAAACCTACCTAGCGCAAAGTGTCAAATTTCTGACATTTTAATGGTTTTTCGTGCATTTATTATCTTCTATTCCCGTATGGATTTCAATGGGAAGAACGCAGCAATTTCCTTACATTTTCATCTGACATACAACAGGTTATTTGATATTTGGTGGAAATATAGACTATACGTCTTGATGTTTTAAAGGAAACATTTCAACTGACAATTAAGACTGGAGATTCCTGATCTGATGGGATTTCGGCGTTTTATTATGATACATTACGATTTCTTGCCTTATTTTTCTCATGTATAACCCTGGGAAAATAATGAATGTTGTTCATAGTTTTTATATAAAGTCGTAGTATATTCTTCATTTTATAAGTGTTTATTTGTATTTGCAACAAATTCCTGCAAGTCTAAGCAGATTGTTATGTCAAGGACTTTAATCCTAGCATTGAGACGATTAGATCTTGCAACCACACTATAGGTGATATATTATTTACTTATTGCCATGTAACTTGATTGATTTGTTTCCTGAAGCATTTTTTTGTGAATTTAACACAGAAAAAGAATACAGAACAATACACGTAAAGAACTTATCTCGATTTCATGTTGGGAACATGAGTTAGGTGATCATACTTAGTCTCCATTAAATTTTATTAAGCAAAATGTCATCGGTAGTGGGAAAAATCCGAGTACACGAATTTCCAAGTTTTTATTTATTGGTCACTTTTGTGGGATTTCAGTTTTGGTGTATGAACTTTGGAAATATAGCTTGGTGTTAGTTGCCGACATGAAGGCTTGGTGTTCCTAATTTTTCTTGATGATTCAGCTTCTCTGCGTTGCAATTTCTCTGGAGTTTTAATTAATGTATTTAGTTGTTGGAACCAACTGCAGTAGAAAAACGTTCCAATAAGAGCTCTTGGATCGTTTGTTTACCCACCGGCCTCTCCAAGGCCTGACAATCGTTAGGGTTAGCTGGGTGGGTATGGGTACAAGAAATACCTGAGGTTAGTGAAGTATGTCGAATCTGACTCCTAATATTCTTGCATCA
Source organism: Araneus ventricosus (assembly GCA_013235015.1). Lineage (NCBI taxonomy): Eukaryota > Metazoa > Arthropoda > Arachnida > Araneae > Araneidae > Araneus > Araneus ventricosus. The sequence goes on along the minus strand of BGPR01003263.1, from coordinate 136,601 downwards.
AAATCTAAGACCGTTTAGAAGCAGACATTCTTACCAGAAAATATAATTTTATTGAGAAATAATTCCTTGTAAAGTGAAGAGCCGCTAGCTCTTCAGGTTTTTATCACCCAAATAGAACACTCAGAATTTTTTCAAGAACGAGTATTTAGTCTTATCTGCTCGAACAAATTGTTTGGCTAAAATTATGAGTTTCAATATCTCCGCTACCAGCAGAACGGATTATGCAGTTAAGTTGGTTTTATTTGTGAGAGAAGGAAGTATCAGCTAAATTGTGTTCGCTAGGAATATCACTTTATTTCCATTATCTTGAAAAGTTTGAAGTGCTTTCCTATTTTCCAGGTCAATCTCCATTCTAAGAGAATATTTGGATTTCGCCTTGGTGTAGTGTTAGGACAAAGTGGGTAGTTTAGATTCTTTAATTTCAATTTTAGATCCTTCTTGTTATCTAAAAATCGGTTAAAATATTTTATTCTACATTCTATCTGCCAGAGGAGGGCTGATAACTTTGCTAGCGAGTTACTCGGTCATCTTCTGAATTTTCAGGGTGGATGCTCTTTGGATCATGCTTGATCACCATGATCGAAAGGTTTCTACTCTGAACAAGCGACACGCGGTGTATTTAAAAATATTTTCTTCAGAAGTGCAGAAAAAATATTGGAAATTTCTTTCTAGAAAAGTTTTTTTTTCATTTCATTTTAAAACTAGCTAATTTTTATGTTTGAGGTTAGGGCGCGGTGAAATTTCAAGTATTCTCTTTAAAACTGGAGCACTGATGGGGAAATGGAATAGTGCTCTCATTTTCAGGTCTATGGTTTGGCTCAAGAAGGTCGCAAGTTTGACCCGATACGACTAAAGCTCCGCCGTGTATGGGGAAGCCAGGCATTTTATAAATCCGTTTTGGATTAAATATACTCTCACTGATCATGTGTCGACATCTTAGCTTAGTCGTAAGCTTAGTTTTCGGCTAAAGTGCCATCTTGGGTGTTTATCTTCAGGTATTAAATTTTAGACCTGAACTTTCTTGTGCCAAAGAGCATGAAATATTCACTGGTAAGACAAGTCAGTCTACCAATGAGGACTGCAAACGATAAAATTGAATATTTGCCTCAAATTGTTATGTTCAGATAATGGTTGAGGTCTGATAGATATCTTGTTACAAAGGAATTTCTGAAAAGTAATAAATGTTCTTCCGAATCGTTGGATATGAATCTTGATCCTTCCATGGCTAAAAAATCTCCAAAATATTAGAAACTAATTAAAAATCACCTTCGGACAAGTTTGTTTTTAAAAGTAGCATTTCATCTCGTGGAATGGCGATGGTTTCGGCTACCAGTGTTCTTATTTAATTCATTTTATCAATGAACATCTCGTCTGCATAACCCTCCAAGTACCTCATCTGAAATATTCTGACACATCGCGAAAATTAGGCCGTTGCAGCGTTAACCGGAAGGATAACGAATCAACTTGAAATCATGTAGGTGTTGCTCTCCTTGTATCCCATGTGATGGCCCTTTGCTCTAAAGTCATTTCTATGAAAGTTGCAGCACTAGATATATTTTTTGATAACAATTTGACTGCCTTCACTTCCACCCAATTCTTCTGCAGACCGATGAGAACTCGATGCATTACGTAATGAATAACCGTCTCCTTTCGTTGCAATTGGTAACTTTAACGGACACTCTTCTGTCTGGGTAGTGAAAATGCTAATCCTCAAGGGAGGCAAATTGAGGAATTCATTAACACTCATTCATTATGTCTGTTTAACAATGCATGCAACACGTACACTTTCACCAATGGAGTAGAACTTCTGAGAATGACAATTTATATATTAGTAAGCCTTCTTTGATCCCTCCCTTTAATTGTAGAGTGGGGCTGATTTGCGTGACAGTGACATCTTTCCCTTCTTGGATCGAATAAACAATATTATAGGCTGTTTTGTTTCAGAAAGCTGATTAATCATGTTTTACTTCAAATGCATTGATCGCAGGAATCTGGTGGAGAGTGGGCATCTTAACCTGTTGTAGTCAATTTATAACTGTTAACACTTTACCGACCGGTAGCGGTTCGAACATACTATGCCCTTTCACCGCCCGCTCAGCTGCAGATCGTCCGAGACACCGGCTCGGTTTCGGCCTAGACTGACGCGCGGGAATATATGTGCTTTTCTTAAACTCTGGTAAAATTGTACGCTTCGTGTTATTGTAGGGTAACGAAATTTAATAAAATCTTTTACTTTAATCATATTAGTGTTAAACAATATTTATTTTATCTATTACAATCGTTTTCAGTTTATTATTTACATAAAATATGCCATAATCCATATAACAATATTTGTCGAAAAAAGAAGTTGTTTAATATTTTTTTAAACTATGATAGCGCTCGAAACAGTCACCTTTGTGTAGTGGGACGTTGCAGTATTTACAAGCGAAACCTGTTCTGCTTAGTTTTTTTTTACTTGCACAAACTCTGCATTGTCGTAGGGGTTTTTTACATTGACCGCTGGTCACTATATTTACTAGTTTATGCTTCCCGAAATTTGCGAGTCTTCCGGGATGATCAAATCGGGATGTGGTTCTTGTGGGTTCGGAATTAGGTAGATCCTTACCTTGTTCTTCAGTTTCGCAGTCTTCTATCAATGAAAGTGCCGCTTTGTGCAGAAAATTTTTATATGTAATCTTCTGTCCGTTCAGAGTTGTATATACTTTAAAGGAGTTAAAAAGTGCACAATTGATGAAGAACATTACGACACGTTTCGTCCATTTTGTTTTCCTAAAAATGGAGTAATAGGACAGATATTGATCTGCGCGATCTACGCCCTTCATATATTTATTATAATCTATTATTGAAATAGGCTTCTGTATGGGGCAATGTGATGTCCTGCTTCTGTTTCTAGATTCCACCATTTGTGCAGAATGTATTGTCGATATCATGTTTACATTTCTTTTGCCATTATTCCATACTTGTAATAAAATATTGCCATTTCTAAGAAATTGATGTTGGCCTCTTGAAAGCTTGACCGTTTGAAGTATTTGAGGAAGACCTCTGTTCTTTCGAATCGTCCCGCACAATCGCAATTTATTTTTTAAAAAAATTTTAGCTATGTTGACACTATTGTAATAATTATCTTGATATATATGATGCCACATGTTCTTATACGGTCCAATGACCGATAATACTGTCTCTTCTAATTTTTTTCCATCAGCGGCATACACACAAAAGTTGGATACGTATCCTGTACGAGCTTCAGACAGCACTCTAACCAGTATTCCATATTTTGTAATTTTTGCCGGATTATATGTTTTGATTGACAGTCTATCTCTCCACGGAATTACGCATTCATCTAGAGACAATTGTTGATCTGGTTTATATACGTTGTTAAATTTTTCCTTGAAATAATCAATGACAGGCTGGACCTTCACCAGCCTATGCGAATTGGGAGAAATATCGTTATTATTACAAAAATGCCAGCTTTGCATTATTTGTAAAAATCTGTTCCTGCTCATAACCTTCGAGAAGAACGGCGTTTCTATAGATGGGTCTGTAGACCAATAATCGTAGAGAATGTCCTTCTTTACTTGTCCCATGAGAATGATCAGGCCCAAAAATTTCTTCATTTCAGTCACCGTGACGTCTTTCCATTTTTTCGTTTTTGATGTAATTCTATATTTTTCCACAATTTGATAATGATATCTATTAGACTCCCTCACGAAGTGCTCAATCAGGTCACTTCCAATGAATAAATTCGCAATATCCATTACGCTTTCAGAGGAACTTGGCATAATTTTTACGCCAGAGCTGCCTTCGAAAGGTTCCAAAATTATACTCTTGTCGTTCGTTGACCATGTATCATTGTTGTCTTCAACATTATTATTCATGTCCTCGTCTTCTGAATCACTGTATATCAGCGGTACAGGACGTCGCTTTCGAATGACTATACTACTGCTATCACTTTCGTCATCAGAACTACTTGCTGAACGGCAGTCAAGACAATCTGACAGGTCGTCGAGATAACACTCGCCGAGACTATCCTTTCCATTCATTTCTAAGGGCTAAAGCTTAGAAAAAAGAACCGATTATCTGAATAAAGAATGCTTGCTGCTTGATACTTGTCAATGTAAGGCCGTGTTCATTCGTCGCCTCAAATGGAGCGGTCACTTCGGGGCAATAACGTCACTGTGAACTTTGGTCTGTAGACCGGTCGAAAGACTCACTGGACAGTATGTCCCAATGGATCAGCATATAATGCTTTTCATTGGATGATGGAATCAGCGCCATCTGCAACCGCAACAAAACATTGTTATTTTGGAGAACTCCAAGGGAAGAAGCGAGACAATACTCCATGAGAACAGAACCGGAACTGCCTGCTTGACTGGTTGAGAACCGCTGGCTGACTGCGCTGCTTGGAGAACTGCTGGTGGGCTTTTATCCCCGTCCAAGGCTGGGAATTTGCATAATACAACCTTCATATCGATGAAAAAATCCCGACTTTCCTCGCAGGAAAATCTAGTCGCACCCAGCTGCACGATGAAAAATCCCGACTCTTTTCGCAGGAAAATCTGGTCGCACCCAGCTGCACTCGAGAACACGACAGCTGAATTTTTTTCAGGATGCTGAATTGTGGAAAACGTGAACCGCTCACAGATCGGTCAGTGTCGATTAATCGACGACCGGGTCGAAAAGCGCCAGAGCAACGCTTATCAATCACGGCTGGTCGGTATACGATGAGAAACAAAATGTCGATTAATCGACGATCACAGGCAAGCGCTGGGGAAAGCAAAATGTCGATTAATCGACCGGCTGGTAAGCGCTGAGAACAAAATGTCGATTAATCGACGGTCCGTGGTCGGTAAAGCGTTGCCGAAGGGACTTGTTCCAGACTCTACTTGGCGCCAGCCAGGGGATTAGGGAACAATTCCAAAATATAAGATATCAGTAAAAATAAGAATTCAAAGCATAAAAAACAGATTTCTCTGAACAGCCTGGAAAGTTTTGGGAAGTCTCTGGGGATTACAGCCAATCCAATTCAGATTTCTAAGAGCCGTAATATTGCACGGCGACTGAGCCGCGAGAAGCTGGCAGATAAACGGTACTGCTATCAATTCTTCTTAAAACTGCATAAGGTGGTCAATTCAATGATTTGTAGTGCTTGGGAAATGACTCATTGCCTTTATAAGAAGTTGCCTATATGCTCCAGTAATCGGTTCCTAGGAACCTTTCTGTATGCATAAAACTGCCAGCGCACGTAATGAATGACGCTTTGGGAGACGTAAATTCATCGGTTCATCGATATTACTAATTTGGGAATGTAGCAGAGCTTTTTCTATCGTGAAGAGAATGCCCCAATACTAAATGGAATTCATCTACTGATGCCTAGAATCTATTTGGATGGGTACTTTAAAAATAGTAGGAAAAAAGGATTAATAGAATTCGAAGGAGTATGTTCTTTTCTTTCCTGATACTGATGATATGCTATCATAATTCCTCACCTAAATTCTGGAAAGGACCTGCAAGGATCTGTTTAACGTCAGTCCATATTGCAATTGAATCTTTCGTTTGTAGATGATTTCTTTTGAAAAAAAAGTGGTCTACACGCTGCCTTTGTTCTCATCCTGGAGAAAATTATTCTCTATTCTAAAGTAGCTCAAAGAAATATCTGTCGACTGACAATCTTTGACCATGTGATATAAATGTCTGACTCACCTTCTTCTTAAAAAATATATCATTTGTATCGAGGATTTTTGATACTGAGAAAGGCTCTGTTTGAATATTGAAGTATAAGTAAAAAATTCTTAACGATTTTGTATACTTCGCTTCTTTTTCTTCTTTCTCTAAAGCATTTTGCAGAACAAGATTTACAGTATTACGCTTCTTGGCCTATTTATTGCAAATGTATTTCCTTTCTGGTTCTCCATATATTGTGTCTAAGAGTGCCCTCCGTCTTTTAGTTTTTTATTCTTTATCTGTAAACAAACATACGGGTAGTGGTCATTCCTGGAATCTAGGAAGATGGGGTGGATAAAGCCTTTGAAAGGAATTCATCTCTTCACAAGTCTTGCATTAGGGCAAATAACTTATCTTCCAGGGGAAAACATGTGTTTTATTTTTTTCTTCTTTACTTATCGGTTGTCCTTTGATATGGAGAGAATTCTTAGCTTACAATATATTGAATATACTGAGTATATCTGTGATATTTTCATCCACATGAAGGTTCCTTAAGTAGTTCACTATGCAGAGGTTATTTGTGAAGAATTTGGTGTAATTCTCCTCCAGAATTAACTGGAGTTGCTCTTCTAACTGTGGAGGTTTGTTTCTGCATGGTTTCGGTTTAACAGTGACGTAAAGCTCCTTGTTTCTCTTCTCTCGATTGTTTTGAGATTACTCCTTTAGACATTTGAGGGTATCTTGAGTAATTCTTGTTGCAAGTACACCTCTTACTTCTTTGGCCCATTCGTTTTGTGTTTTCTGTGCAGGATATTGTGATGGTTCCTGCAGAGATGGTACATTTTGATGCAACTTTTACTTCAAGTCTTATTGAGAGATGCAGTGATTGGTGAGATAATTGCAGGCATTATGGTACTGTTTACTCTGTACTCGTGTAATCAAAATACAGCAGAGACATCTAGGAAGTTCTTCAGATTTTCTGAACGTAGGAGGTATTCAAAAAAAATATGCAAATTGGGTGTTGCCTCATGATTTGAATTCGGTCTTAGCTGGTTTATTCTGTCCAATCAAAAATCCTTTTCTATCTCTTCTTGGATTACATTAGGTGTCTGCAGAGACCTTTATCTACACCTTAGTTAATTTTAGAGCACCACTCTGATATTTCAGTTACTTGATACTCGTTCATCCGGGGCTCTAGTTTACTTTGTAATGAATGGCTATAGTCGGGATATGAAGGGAAAACGGCTTCAAGTCTCCGGCTCTTTTTAGGTATGCAATTGCATTGTATCTCATGTTCTGTCGTTTCTACTCATTTCAATGAATAAGCTGATTGGAGCGTCTAGGCAGGATACAGGGATGCGAGATGTGGGGTGGGAGATTTGGGGCAAGTAGTTTTGCTTGCATTCTCGTTGATTACCAAGAAGCCTTGGCATTTGAGCCAGAATTATTCTTGAAAGGGTGGTTCCAAATGCGCGTTCATGATGATATCAAATATAACAGCCTAGAAATCTTTATAAATTATCGGTCTTCCATTCATATGACTACTCTGCAGATTTATTGCCTGGATGCCAAAAAAAATGCTGTGAGGGTTTTATAAAGACTTCTGGAGTGTTTATCGCATTTGCCTACTGGTCTGTAGGAGTACATTGTCCAATCTACAATAGCTTTGGATCTGTTGCATATGGCCTGCTGCACTGTCCTGTATAAACTTTGTTTAGAAGACTGTGTAAAAGGTGTCTAGGAAATCTTGATTCTTACCAATTGAACTGTAGTATGCTGGATTTTGATCCATCTGCTCTGGAAGGGCGACAAACTAATTTTGCTTTTATTTCCATTGTATTATACCAAATAAATTACACTCAGAGACGTGTAATTGTTTGACGATGATTGCTTCTGTTCAGTGATCGTCCATTCTACCTCCTCCTACCAGGGATAAATACATCAAAATATTTCAATCCAATCAGCTGTTTTTAGGCTATTCCTTGTCACCATCCTAGTTTTACTGTCGTCTCGGCAAGATCTTTCAACCTGTGAGAAGTAGGTCTTTGCTCTAGGAATAATAATTGATCATAACAGCCCTCATGAACTTCAGGGCATTACCTTTAGGTGACAGGATCTACTGACCCTGAGGTACCCCAGTGTCTCTGCCTCCTCCTGTCTCTTTGTCCTGAGGCCTTTGCCATTTCTCTTCCCCTCAGAGGGTAAGCGAGGAGCCTCCATGAGAAGCAGCTCTCTGCCTGTTTTTCCCCTTGCCTCAAGCGACAAGCAAATTACCCCACGCTGGCCGTGCAAGGACCCCTACTAGGACGGGAGGCATCGGTCCCCGTGTATCAATCGGTTTGCATCCCAGCCACCTGGCTGGTCCGCCTATGACTGCCAAGGGCCACCTGGGCTCTATGCTAGGTGGTCACTGTCCCTGGGCACTCCTTGAGCGTGCAGGTCCTTGATCTAGTACCAAGTGCAAGCGCCGAGGCTGGGAATTGTGAGCTGGTGGCTGCCTTCCCTGGGCCTCCCGTGGTGGGCGGGTGCTGTCGGGCCTGAATATTTATAAATGTCAAGGGCAAAAAAACTTGTCCCTTCCAGTGGCAAATGAACTGATGACTTACTTCTAAGCAACAATTTTCCAACGTTTTGTCATCCAATGAATTTTAAATTGCAATGAAATATTCTATGGTGTATCGCCTTCTTGCTGAAAAGGTAAATTATAGTAAATGTAGGCAATGTAAAATCAACTAAAACTTTGGTCGCGACTTTCTTGGTTGAAGTGGAATCTCGAAGCAAGCTACAAAGACATACCAAATTGAAATCATTGTCACACCCTACAGTCAAACCCTGCCATTGAACTCATCTAAGGAGTTATTCTGTGGCAGGATATCTAACGAATCGAAGAAAAGATTACTAAGAACTAAAAGTCAGATGATCCATGTGCGCCATTGATCTGAGGGATAATACCTCAAGCAAAGCACCTGATACTTTAACTTTGACTCTGGGCCAAATTAATACCTGAAAATATTGAAGCAGGCTATATGCGCCTCTCTGTTAGACATACATATACTGGAACCCACTTCTGCCAGTTTCCGGGCGCGAACGTTCTGACATCTGAAAACTTCTTGCCGCGGCACACTTTACCTGCGCCCTCCACAGTGAAGTCGGACATGAGCAGCAATTGATTGCACCTGAACAGAAAAGGTGTTAACTGTAAGGGGGAGTGAAGCACTCTGTTTAATGAGACTGTTTTGCCTGGAAACAGGAAAAGAAATTATATCCAAAAAAATAAAAAAAAAACAAATCTCGTATCAAGAAGCTCAGAAAACCTGGCAAAATCTCCTGACACCAAAGCCCTGAAATAGTTATGTCTCTCATGTGAAAAAATCCACTGCTCCATCTACTAAAACAAACCAAGGATATATCTGCTGATTCTACTTAAACAGTCCGTCCCTATACCAAGAAATACCTGCACAACCAACCTGTTGGAATCCTTCCTCTCCATCTGCTGCTCCTGCTTTGGTGAAAACACTTCCTGTTTCCACCTGACTTAACTGACTTTAAACTTGTTTCACATGAAATATAGAAAAAATAAGACCCTCCTTCCAAAACAAATCACAGCATCTCCACAGAAAGGATTTCAAAATCTTATATTGACCTCAGTGTAAAGTTACTAAACTCTATTCTGAAGAAAAAAGATAAGATTCTAGTCATAAATCTTATATTTTAAACTTTAGGAAATGACTCAAATCCTACTACTGCTGACATTGTCTCTTTACCTTGGCTGTTCTTCCATTGGAAAAAAAGAATCTTATAAATCTCGGAATTGATGCCGAGATGAGCTCTTCCTCTTTATCAGAGGAGGATGCCTTTGAGAATAATACATGCTCTGGAGGATTCTTAAAGACTTGGCCTGCAAAGCTACCAGTCCTCTACCTCTTCCAGTCTGCTGACAAAGCAAACAAACACCAAAAACATGTAAAGTGCTATTGTTTCTAAGGCTTCACTACTGTTTGTTTTTGTGCCATTTTGAAAAATACTCGTCTAGTAAATTGTTTTATTTTAAATAACTTGTTTAGTTCTTATTATTTTAACATTTGATTCTATATGGATTTCTTGTCCTTGACTTCTTTATTTGATTCTCGCTCATCATGATATTTTTTATATATTTACACGGATATACTTTTAAACTTCCTTTTTTTTTATCTCTGTCTACTGTCTGTTATGTATCCATTTTGGTAACATGATTTTATCTTTTCTATATGCAACTATAATTTCAAATTTATTTAGAATTTTATCTACCTTTAATGGGCTAATCTAAATTCTATTAATGTGATCCTGTTTATCTACTATACGTTTAAGTAGTTTAGCCAAAAAAATGGTTTTGCGCCATTAAACTGCTACAACCAAATCTTTATGAATCATTTGTCTTCCCAGAACAAATGTAATACGGTAATGTGTAAAACTGTTTATTTCTCAACGAAATTGTCTAGTACGTCTGTTGCGCTTACTAAATGATGGAACTAATTAACTAACCCCATTAGAAACAAATATCAGAAATAGTTACAATGTACTCACTTCCATCCTGTGAATTGATTCATTGGAACAGAGGATTTAATTTGGATTCTTATTTGCTTTTAATAACTAGTGCATCTTTCCTGATGTCGCAAATGCCCTGATCTTCAATTTTGGTCTGAGAACATTAAAAAACTGATTTTATATGGTAGTCTGCATGATGGTTTGTTCCTTTATTTTCTACTGCTGTATTTACATGACTATGCTGGAAATGTCTCCCAGTTTTATTTAAATATAATTGTTTTGTGGCCTTATTCTGGTTTCACTAATACAAAATGAAGGGGAAACTGATTCTTTCCTGCCATCATCCCCACTGAAGGCTGGGAAAACCCATTAGTGCCTGCAATATTAAATTAAAAGAGCTGAATTGTGCCCTTGAATTTAATGGTGACACACTTGATATTTCATATCAAGATAGGTGCTTTTGGCTATTTAAGAACGGAACACAATAGAATATCACTCATGGGAAACTTATCTGTTGCAAAAATGAAAAGCCATACATATACTAATGTTTACTTCCTGTCTACTAGGAACCATATGATTGGCCAGGGGAAATCTTATGCATCCTGGCTCTTCCATGAAAACCGCAAAACAATAAACCAAACCAAAAAGAAAACAACTAGTTTTATTAATAGAAATCAATACGACCAAAAATTCTTAAAATAAATTTTGAATACTTTCGCTTTTAATAATCTCCATTAAGTAGAGAAGATTTGCTTGAATTTATCAGAAGGAAGTTGTAGTTCACAAAATGTCTAAAATGAAATTAATATTTGTCTTCCACTGTATTTTTTGAAGTAAAAGTCCTTCTATTTTCTATTGATTCTGTGTTCTAAGATGAATACTAATAGCGCCTTGCTTCTAAAAAGGTTTTTTGTTACCTTAAAGATATAATTTATATTCAGTTTAATTTTAGATTCCGCATTATTTAATTTGCTGTTTGTTATGCATAGCTTAATTTTTCTTAAAATCTGCTCTCAAAATTTTAATCTAATTATCTAATTTTACTGAGGAAGACTTGATTAACTTCATACATGAGTTATGTGCTATCTCTGCATTTCAGGGTGAAAGCTTTCCTGCACTGCTTGATCACCTATGATTGAAAGGCTTTACCTGACAAATAAATGAGGTTAATTAAAAAATTTATATTTTACAGAAATGCTATCTGAGTTTTCTAAAAGAAATGTAAAACTATTTTCTTGAAAAACTGCATGATTTTGAGGTTTAGAGAGAGTATTGAAAAAGCCAAGATATATTCTCTTAAAACTGGAGCATTGGTGATGAAAATGGACTATGCTCTCTTTTCAGGCTTCTGATATAGATAGTGGTGGTTGAAACCTGATACTACTAAATCTCATGTGTATGGGAGGAAGGATTTGTCTGTCGGAGACATGTATGGAAGGTATTTTGAGAATCTAGTTACGGTTAGTTCCATACTAGTTTTCCTTCTAATGTTAAATTTAGTGGCGCTCCCTTGTACCACGAATGAAAATGTTCCAGTACCAAGATAGACTATCAAAGAGTGCGAATTATAGTACCGAGCACTCATGATCGTGAATTAGAAAATGATGAATTTTTTCCTTTGGAGTACTGTGTAACTACGCAAAGATTAAAGTCATAAAATGAAATTTCAAGCTTAGAAATTAAGAAGTTATCCAGTCGGCATCCGACAAAACGATATTTTCAAATAGAAAAAGACACAAATCAACAAATTTCACTAAAATATTTCAAAGGGTAATAAATATTGTAAAGTTTTCTAAATGCATGAAAAAGGATTAAAAAAGAATATTTGAAAACAAATTCATATCGAGCTCTTTAGAAGAAGATGATTTTCTAATTTTTTCGAAAAACTAAATGAATGATCTCATGCCGAAGAAGAAAAATTTTGCAACGATCATTCTATAAGAAAAACTGAGAATCAAATAAAAAAAAACAGAGTAGTTTTGGACACTATTGAACATAGGGAGTAGTTCAGTTGATGTCCGTATACTCGACACTGTGGTCTGAAGGGGTTAAGAAATCTCCTGATACATGTTTCTATCCCAGAGTATTAAGTCTGGGCTGTTACTTTGAAATTACGGAGAAATCTTTTTACAACCCCTCCCCCTCCTTCCGTCTAGAGATGTTTGCAGCTCTGAAGATTTTCTTCTTTAGAAGACAAAATGCTTATTGGAAATAATTAATTATAAAGTATTTCGGCAGTTTAGTTTTTAGACTTAGAGAGAAAAAGTTGCCGTTTGTGTGTGATTGGATCTTCAGTCTTTTCCGGTCATACCTTTTTCAACATTGTTTTTATCTAAAAAGAAAATCTCTAATAGATCTGTCGATAGTGATTGTAGAGGAAAGGGATACGATACGAGTTTTTCATAAGGTCTGAGCTAAATGATTTTGGTTATTTGCTTCCTGCCGTATTGAAAGATTTACCGGTTGCACGCTTTTCTTTTTATCAATCTGATAGTTGGTTATTCTTTTTATTAGAAGCAATAAACTCTTTGCGATACAATTTTTGACTACCTTAATAAGTCATTTCATAATATCTGTATATCCTACCGGTACCTTCAGGAATGTTTCTTTAGGTATGGAGACGGCAAATTTATTTGTACATGATTGTGAAACCTAATCAGGAATTCGAAAATGTTTTACGTATTATCCTGTTGTGCAACACTTCTGCACGCTAGTATGGATTCAGGAAAACATCCTGTGACGCCGTTTAAATGCTTGTGGCAAAAATGCCTTCTTGCTTTGTGTTTAATAAACATAATTGTCTCAATCTGCCACCCTGGTAGAAGGCGAAGTTCAATTTCCTCTCTACGTTGGAAAATAGACTATTTCTAATTTGAATTCGAGTTTTATGTGTTCTTTTTGCTCCTTTTTCCATCCCCAGCTTTCATTTGAGTGGTCGTTCCACCTGATTATTGTAACATTTTGTTAATGGCCTAAAAGTTCAGTGCCAGCTGTTATAGAACATCTGAAATACAGAAATTCTAGTTTCCTATTTTCTGTAATGGTTGGACAAACTAACTCTGGAAATGTACAAATGTGTCGAATTTAAAGAGCAATTTTTAACCTTGTAACTTATTTTGCTGATTACTTGATTCTGTCATTCTTTAGCTATGTCTTATTTCCGTATTATCAAGTTTCATACTAGGGTTTCTTTTTGAATTATGAGTACCTTGGAGAAGCCCCCTTTTAACAGCAGCTCTTTTAATCGCAATGTTTCAATAAATGTACTTGACAAACGCTGGAAAAACTTTTTTAATAGCACTCTTTAGGAAATGGGGCTTAAATGCAAGGCTTCTATAGTGCATAACCCATCCTAATTTATGATTTAAGTCTTTATTCTTTTTACTTTTTGGACTTGTATTTGTTCTTTAATCTAATGTGTTTTTTCAAGACGCCCCAACATTTGGATGTTGAACCAAGCAGCTTTACTGGATATTATAATGAATTTTTTAATGTTGCCGAAGTTTAGGAGCATGATTATTTTAAAATTATCATCTAAAGAATCGAGTCGTTCCTCGCCATTTTATTAGTTAAAAAATTGGTTACAATGTTTGGAATTAAAATTCACATAGTCGAATTCCGATTGTTAATTAGTTGATCATCTTTGACCTCTACCAAACTGCTCGAAACCCAACCTCAGCTGAGGTTCTAGTTGCCGGACCAAGTTGCAGCAACTTTGTGAGCCAAATTGAATTTCAAAGTTTTTTCGCAGCACCTTTGCAAGAATTAATTAGGGTTGAAAAATTAACTCGACAGTGTTGGAAATTACAATACTTTGAAATTTTAAAATGACTGAACGTGGGTTGAAACGTATAGTAATCTTTGATGTCGTAGTTACAACTGACAATCTGGAACCTTAATATCAATAACGTATTGTTTGCAAATTGTGGAGAAGAAACAAATCTCCTTGAATAACAGTTACATTTCATCTTGGTTATTCAGCAGTTTCACCACATTTTATCTGGTTTGTTTTTTGACGAGAAGCAAGTGCCACCATTAGTTCCGAAATCAAGAATCCATTTTAAATCATTTCGACTACAACTAGTAGCCTTTGCTCATGGCGCAAATTCCTGTTAGTCAAATTTTCCAGATACATTATCACCGAATTTTGCTCATTTTAAAAGTCATTGATATAAAATATTCGGTTCTTTTTTCAGAAAGTTTTGTTTTGAAATAGGAACAATCGCGATTGTTCTCCAGGTTATAAAAATATTGCCGAGAAAAAAATAGTTTAATAAAAATGAAGTTTAAAAGGGAAGCATGGTTGGGGGTAATCCTATACCATGAAATTCACCAAGTTAATAAATTCGGTGATAGTCTTACGCTCTTGGATCAATAATTGTGGTTTTTGAATGAAAGTGTTAAAGCGTGTCATCATTTCAAGGTCTGAAGTAGTGGGTTTGTTAGAATTCTTTAAATATTTTACATTAACCTCGAAGTTTTTCAATGGAACGATAGTGCTGTGCAAATATACTAAGGCAAGAAATAGATTTAGGAAATGGGCAGGAATAATGTCCTGCAAAGTGTGCTTAATTCAAATGCTGTCTATCATTTAGGAAATGGTTTTGAAGTTTATTAACTAGCTGTTTACATCTAACGGAAGCATCGCAGGTTATTTTTCAAGTCCTAAAAGGTACTACTATCATTACTATGATATTAACGGAATCTTGCTAGAAAAAGATAAAAAGCCTAAGCTCGAAAGCGTCGAAAATAGATTATTCCCGAAAACTTTTAGACTCCCTTCAGCTAACGTCTTGGGATACTGTGGTTTCGTCATAAAGTTTTGGCTTTGGTATAGAGCTTCACAGAAGAGATTTTGAGTCCCGAAAATAATGCTCTGGTCATTTTTTAAAGTTTCTAATATTTTATCCATCTTTTCTGTTTGTAAAATGTAATTCAATAAGGTTTATTCGAATGAAAACAACTTTTAAATTCTGAATATCTTTGCTAAGAAACTGCAAATGATATTTTGGCAAACATTCATGCTTATAATTTGTAGTATGTTTATGAGGTCTTATCTATCATTTCGTTATGTAGGTACAGCTAACACATCAAGATTTAAGGAATCCGTGTCGGTTTCTATTTGGCACAAAGAAACAATATTTAGCTTTCCATTGTTTGCATCTTTCTGACAAACGTTGTTCTTTACTAAACAGACATTAACTAAGGATTAAGGGGGACTTTTAAAATCTGCGCGATATCTTCTTGTGTCTGCATTATTTGACAGCAATACACCAGTCACAACTCTCGTCTATCTTTGCAAACGATACTTTAATAAAACACAACATAAAAGCGTAAACTTGTTACTAAAACGATAATTACAACATCGACCACAATTTCATTTTAAGTCCCACCGGATGAAGACTGCGCATGCTCCAGACTACACTTCTGTTGGCTCCTCCACAGATATCGCTTCTTCACATCTCGCATCCTCCCTACTTTTTGAGTGGTTGCTGCAACTCAAAAACATACATAGTTTGGTTAAGTAAATCAACCTTATTAGTATCTCTGCTACATCTTGTAAGTTTACATCTAATAGCACAAGATGAAATGTAGTTGCCTCAGAGCCATAATAATAATTGTTGGGTTCCTCTCAACTCTATTGCAAAATGGCTTCCAAATCAAAGAAAAAAAATGCCATAACACAAAGCTCCAGCTGTCATCTACTGACTGTTGTCGGGACAACAATCACCGTGTCTTGCAGGAAAAGCAGACGTATTACAAATTTAATGGCCTTTGATTAAAAGAGTACATTCAAGTACCTTAAGTTGTTTTTCTAAGTCAAGAAAGTTGTAGGTAACAAGTGTTCGCTAGGAATAACACATGTCAGCCATTCACTTGAGAAGGAGAAGCTCTTTAATATTTTCTCTGTCAATCTCCATTTTGAGAGAATATTTGGGATTTCGAGATGCCGTAGTTTTATATTAGAGACAGTAGTTTAGATTCTGGTTTTAATTTTAATTTCCTCAGTTTTACTTAATTGCTGTTGGTTATAAAGCTTAATCTTTTCTAACATTCGCATAAAAATGTTAATCTTAATTTGCTCTATTTACCAGAGGAGGACCGATAACTTTGCTAGCGAGTTACTCGGTCATCTTCTGTGACACTCTTCTTCAGAATGAAAGTTCTTTGGATCATGTTTGATCACCAAGATCGAAAGGCTTTTGCTCTGAACTAACTTTAAGACAAACGCGACTAGCAGTTTATTTGAATTTTATTTTCTAGAGATTCCTATAAATATGAAACATTCATTAACAACGAGTTATTTAAGTGGTTAAGGTTAGGGCGTGATGAAATGTCAATATATTCTCTTAAAACTGGAGCATTGGTGGGAAAATGGAACAGTGTTCTCTCCTTATTTCTTATAATATTTAATGTGCTTGTCTATTTAGAGATTCCAAGAGAACTCGCTAATCTCTCAACATAAAGTACGCCTTTCTACTTGGAGAGTCTACTGGAGAAGTTTTCTTATATACCCAGATAAACTTTAAGAAAAGGTTATATGCGAGTCAAATCAGTGATTGTAACCATTGTGGAGACATGATGATTGTCCAACAGATCTTTATAGACTGCATAGCTTTTAATCGTCATACTTTGAAGTATATTCCCTCAGTTTTAACTTGTCATTTCTATTAGGATAAATCCACATTCTAATATCTTCATATACTTAAAGGACATTAGTGTTTTGCAGAGTATTTAGTTTTCTTGTCATTGTTCTGGTATTTATCAATTTCGTGTCTTAGTACCTTTGTGCTGTCGATTCATTTATCTTATAGCTTTTACTTACATTTTAACTATATTCAAACATTTATCTCTTGTATTCGGTGCAGCTTATCGCATTCGAGGATATTGCGCCAGAAAAATCGAATGAAATCCATCGCAGTGGGAACTGCTGCTCTAACTTCTAGATAAAAACCTTATGGGATAGTCCACTGCCATTCGGAGGGGAGAGAACTTCTCGCCCCCATCCGGTGAAGGGTCAAGAAACTAACCCTCCTTGCATTTTCCGTGGTTATCGTAACATGTTCCAAGAAAATGTAATTCACGATTGTGACTGAACTGACGTTTCTGATACATTAGCAACCTTTCTTATTAATGCAACTTTTAAAAATTAGGGGATAAATTACCAAATACTGTTAATCTAATGCAATGGGGTCGTATCAAAATCAAAAGGGAAAGAGTATAACACCAGAGAGACTTGAAAAATAAGGGAAAACTATTGGAATATACTTTTGCCGAAAGAGAAAAGTCTTTAATTCTATTCAAGGAAGGAGAAAAAGGGTAGCTAGGAAGACAATATAAGAGCATTTTCTACTTTCATCACCAGGATTCATATATCTTGGTCGTGTCTATATCTGGAAGTTCTCTCACTATTAAAATAATCGCGTTAACTTTTTTTTTACAGAAAAACTGCTATTCTATGGTGCAAGTTATTTGTTATGGAACGATGGTTAATATAGTTTCTAAAAATGGTGCAAGACCAATTCAGTTTTTAATCGGACGTCATTGGAAATTATTTGTAGCATAGAAATGAATTACCATTACGTCACCTAGTGCAATCTTTCGACAGAAACAACTATTGGACCAAAAGCGTACTGCTGAAAAATTTGAGAACTTAGAATCTAGCAGAAAACTGCCTGTAATAAGCTTGTTAAAGAGCATAATAGATTGCAAGGAAACGCATATTTTGGTCATGCAGAAAACATCCTGTTAGCAGTCAGCTTAAAAACTTGAGATTTAGTCTTATGTAGAATCTTAAAATGTAAACAGAACTAGAGAACAAAGCGTTCTCGAATAAAGATTCCTATGTTCAATTTCAAGGCAGACGATTGTATGGATATAACTCACTGGTATTCAATTGCATTACCTAAATTTGAAACCAATTTAATACCTCCAAGTTATATTGGGCCATTAACTTAAATTAAATGTGGTGGGAGTGGGGTGGAACTCGATATGCAGCCACCTCCACGTGGTGAGTTCTGGGTTGTTTTCAACAGAAAACAAGCGAAGAGCTGCATGAAAAATTCATAACTTTTAAAATGCCAAAGATAATAAAATTCATAACATTAAAAATGTTTAGCGATTTCTGTGGCAAACTGAACAGTCAAAGTTACATTGTAGAAATTTAATATTTCGGATTTTTTTAGTGAAATCTAGTAAAGCGTTTAAGGTTTTAGACTAGGATGTTTTGGGAAGAACATCCTTACCTTGAATACATTTGTTTCTTTTTTAACATTCTCGCTGCCAAGCCTAGAGTCTGAGATTTGAACCATCTATCTAAATAGATGACCCCTTCTCTGCTATTTCTTAAAATAGTAAAGAAGAGGTCACATAATTGGATATTAGGTGTGAATCGTATTTGCTCCAGACGGTGATTAACGTGTTAAAATCGTGTCTAAATGACTCGTAAAGCTAAATTTTTTTAATGTTTTAAAACTTTCCGTGTTTTAGACTTCTCGGAGGTCAAACACAAAACTCTTTCCGGAGATACTTGTGCCTGTCTGTACACGCATTCTAAAAACGCAACGAACTAAATGAATAAAATTTACTGCACGGTCTATAAACCAAAGTTAGATTTCTATGAACATTCCGAATGTCTGTACGTCTCTGTGCAGTTAAATACGTTTTACTTAAAGCGCCATAAGCTATACGAATGAAATTTGGTTTATGGGCTTATTTAACCACAATTGTCTCCAGAAACTTTTGGACCATATTCGTCAACGGATTTGACAGGTCTGTTGGTCAGTTTATCCGTGTGAATGTAAACACATAATTCACCAACGCATCTTGTTAGGTAAATATTTACTTGTGGTCATGTGACCCAAACTGTAGAAATTTGCACACTTGCGTGCACTTCAATATTGTGAATTCTATTTTTGTATTGTCATTGTAATTCAATATGTTTGCATAATTGACAGATTACGAATAAAAATCCTTTGAAATTTCAGCTTTTGTTCTCGTTCATTTTAAATACAAGATTTGCATGATTATTTCTTCGTGTTGTGGCCTCGTTTATGACATTTTTGGAGCGATTCGCTTTACATCTAAATTTTCAAGTTATAAATGCCAATGAAAAGTATGGTAGCAGATCATTTATTAATGCACTGAAAAGGCTAATTTGTAAAAAAGTAGAATATATTTAAAATCTCGTGTCTAATACGTTATTATAATTAATATGGAGTCCCAATATGAATTTTTCTCGATTTCAATACCATATGACGCCAATGGTAAAGGAATAAATATAATTAACCTTCCAGCAGCCGCGCATATGCAGGAGATACTTTTAGCTTGCATCGTATTACATATCTACATCGTTTTGTTCTACAAAATTAAATGCAACTTTTATGTAATCTGCATCTATTAGCTAATTATACACATGCAAAACAAATTATATAAAAAAATTACTTAAATTTACAAAAGATATATTGTACATCGTATTGCATACTTATAAGTATCTCCTGCATACGATCGCCTGCTGCTGAAATTAAGTAAGTCTGAAAATATTACGATATAGTATTGTCATCAAGATGACACAATTGTATAAAAGGTATCCCGACATTTCCGTTGTGCATGAGTTTAAGTTTGGCGCAGCTTGTCTCAATCTGGCTCTTGTGCCACTCGCCCGAATCAATCAAGCACATCAGTGAGAGTGAAAAATGGATTAGAAAATTCCATCTTTACAAGCATAAAAAAATCAAGTTAATTAAAAGAGTGTAAGAAAGTATCGAAAATCAGGATTGGAGCCAAAATTAAAATGGGGACTGAATGAAATCAATTGCATTTAGGTGCGCAAAAATACTCTTTAGTACAGAATCCAGTAATTGAAGTAAGCTTAAGATTTCTTATAATGATGGCGATATATGATCTTGCGTTGCATAGATTATGATGCGAAACCAAGAGAAACCCATCTTGAATAGACTGGTGTAGAGTCATTGGGGCTGTTTCTCAGGAAGGACACGATTTTAAATCCTTAACTGATTTGTTTTCGTCACTAATTATGACTCCTTCTATATTATGAATGAGTTGTCATTTTAATTCAATTGAGGAGGCCGCGGTGGCCTAGTGGTAAGGTCTCGACCTCGGGACCGGAGGGTCGCAGGTTCGAAACCCGATTCCACTGAAGATCCGCCGTGTATGGGGCCTGTTGCACGCTAAATCATACGTAGTGGCCAAACGTCCTCCCGTTGGTGTGGCGCGGAAGCTTGGAGAGGGGGGTGCCAGCTCAGGTGTCGTCCTCGTCATCTGACCGCGGTTCAAAATTACGAGGTCCGTCCCTAAATAGCCCTCGTGTTGCTTCAAAACGGGACGTTAATATAACCTAACCTAACCTAACTTAATTCAATTGAGAACTTATAAGACAGTTGAAATGATATGGATTCTACTTCATTTTTCTATCCAATTCTAACATCTGTGAGAATTTTGTTTTACTTTATAACTTTAAAATTGATAAAATTCGATACACACGCGGTAAAACGAGTTTAAGGGGTCTATTCTGGTTCCT